>VDFB02314746.1:0-43409 GCA_007258455.2 Sequoia sempervirens
GAATTAGGTCCAATTCTATTGATGTAGAGATTAGGTCTGTGCACACATAGGTGAACCAAGGTGAAATGTATAATTTGTAGAAAATCGAGATAGCAATTTTTTCAAGCACTAAATTTCTACTAGTGTGGTAAATCAATTCTAAATATCTTGAGCTACACTTTCCCACCTTCAATAAGCAAATATTGCAACTTAGTTTAGTATTTAATTTTAGCATTTACTTTTTCCAATCCCAACTCATTTATTGAGATTGATTGTTATTTAATTGCTTTAGTTAATTAATTAACCTATTTTATTTTATGTAAGGTGCACATATTTTTCCTTAATTTTTTTGAACCTGGCTTTCTTGCACATCCTAGGGTATCAACCTTAGGATTTATCCTTTGCATTCACGATTTAGATCTAATTTTTTTGTTATCACTCTTTCAAATTTGACTGTTTAGATCCACCCTCTAGTGTGCTTCATTGTTTTATTTTGATTATGGTTTGGACATTCATTATCTATTTTCTATTTGATCCCTATGCACCCATCCTTGGGTTGTGTGTTATATTATATAATCTATCATGGATTCTCATATGCCTATGTTTTTATATTCTACTTATGTATGTCTTACCAAATTTATTGTGTTCCTACAATTTGTTTCATATGATCCCCTCATACTTAATATTTTGATGTATTTTACTCTATGGATGGGGATGTGTCTTCTATGGAGTTATTATTTTCATCATTCATTTATGATCTCTTCTCCTTTATAGAGTTTATTGTTAATTATCTTTCTATTTTAGACATGCTTCACTTGTTCATGAGCTTAATGTTAGCTCTATTCTTCCTATGAATAGTGATATTGGTGTGCATTAGTATAATGTTGTGTTACTTTTGAGCACCTTTCTTCCTTGTGATTTAGTTCATATTGATAATCCTTTAGCCCTAACCCTAGGGATCTTCTTGCATATGATGATGATATACCTAATAATCTTATCCTTTATACATCTTGTGATAGCTCTCCTCTATTTTCCTCTCTAAATTCACCCTTTATTGAGGAGCATAGTGTAGAAAAATTGATAGATACACATGTTTCACCTTCACTTACATATGACAATGATACACTTTCTCCCATACCTATTAACATCCTTGTTGATGTGAGATTACCTATCTATGATTATTATCTTAGCAATGAACTCTATGATGGTTGTATGTATATCACTAGTTATGTGTCTCTACATGATACACATTGTTTGTGTTCACCTTAATGTGAGTTTGTTACCCCCTCATGACTCGAGTCCTTATTTATCTTGACACTTATGGAGTATTGATGGCATGCTTACTGATGAGCATGGTGATAGTTTTTTATCTTCTTGTCATGACGTATATGACTATTTAATACCTAGTTATTTGGTTTATGACACTCTAACAATAAAGTCATTTAGTTGTAATACAAATACAATTTTACATGTTAAATATTTCTTATCCTCGTACTATACTTACAAACATAGTGATGCCACATTTATGAATGCATTTGGTGATACCTTATTTGATAGAGATAAACAACGGTTCAATTCATGTTATACTTATTGTACATCCTTTCATGATTTGTCATATGCTAAATTATAGAATAATTTATAATTTGACCCTAGACCACATTTTACTCGTGATTCTCATTCTCCATATTTTGGAGGCTTTTTCTTAGGGGATCCAATAGATTTTTTAATTCATTGTGATAATTACCACTTTTTGGTGGAGACCTTCTTTAAATTCTCTCATACTTTCTTATGATGTATCTTTGACTTATTAGGAACTACATTCATATACACCTTCAATTGAACAAGCACGTGATTTGGACATATATAAGGATAAATAATGGCATGAGGCTGATGTGTCATTGGTTAACGATACATCTGTAGACACCTAAAATTGTCCTAGCTTGTGAACTAGCATTATCACCTAATATCACTACATTTCACATCAATTTACATCAAAAACCCTTATTTCCTTTATTAATTGAATAATATTACATTATTTAATTTTCATCACTTTTGACTAATTAAATAAAATTCATTTATTTGATAAAGTCCTAATCTAACTTTATTCCTCCCAATTATTTAATTATGTCGCTAATTTACCCCATTTCCCTAAATCAATTAAATTGTTAAAACATAATAGTTTAATTAAATCACTTTCCCCTAAATTTGAATAATTAAATAATTTATTCAAAACATCATCAAAAAGGTCAAACCAAACAAATACCACTTTCTTTGCAAAATTCAAACTTGATTTGCACGTTTAAATCAAAAAGATTAATTAATTATCCTCACACACTTTCATGATTGAGCAAATTACGATCCCCCGATTGTTCACTCTATTCTCTGACTGATCCATCTATTTCCTGACAGATCAATCTATTCTTCAATCCCATAGATTCTTCAATCTATTTCTTCAATCCCACTAAACACTCAAAATGTTTTCTTGAATCACACCAATTACGTAATCAAAATACACTAATTATTTCCATCTAAATCCTCTCAACATCTTTGAACCATTGATTAGAATATTCTACTATGTGATCTCGAGCATTCATTTTGAAACACAAATTCTATATAACAATCATCTTCTTCCTGAAAAACGATCTGAGAATCAACATATTTTACATGATGAAGTAATGCCAAAATCATAATCGACCTTTTGAAGCTTTTACATACATCTTCAATCAAACATCTCACATCCTTGAAGCTTTTGCACACACAAATGGAGGCTTCGCATTAATACAACGAACAATCCAACATCTTTGTGAACACACTTTGACATGGGATGGCAAATTTTTCTTTGTTTTTAATTCGTTATGATTTCCTAGGATTTCATTGTTTGTTTTCAATAGCTTAAAAACTCCATTTCATGAGTAATGGGCATGAATCTTGATTTTTGTTTTGAGTTAGATTAGGTTCAATTCAATTCATTTATCTTATTGCATCGTATTGATTTCTCCCTTACACAACATCTTTTGCATCCTCTCCCATATTACACATGGCATGCATACATATATAGATATAAGACATGTTGAGAATGATATTTCACCTTATTTGAGCTCTAGTATTGGTAGGATTGACCATATTAAAAAGTGTGTTTATGATTATGAGAAACAATTTAAATAAAAAGATACTATAAAAGTGATATTGTATAGCATATGAAATTTTGAATTACCATGCACTAAATGGGTTTGTGGTACCTTATTTTTTAAAGTATGATAGTAGAGGTAACCCATTACTATATTTACAAACTCACAAATGATAGGCTTCTCTTATTTTCATGTTATATTATTTCCAACAAGCTTAGATGATCATGCACTCACGTGGTTTTATTCATTATCACATGTTTCTATCACTTCATTTGTGGATTTATCTAGTGCTTTCATTAAACATATTCATTTTTATATTGAACGGTCTAAGACAGATGTTGTAAACCTAGGGTAATATAAGAAAGAAGAACAAGATTCCAAAAAATGTATGTGATTTCAAGTATTAGTTACTGGCATGAGTTCTCCCTTAGAAGATGATGAATTTTGTAGCATATGTATTGATGGTTTACTTTCCTTCTTTAAAATCTAAGTGTATTAAAATCCTTGTCATTTATTTTCATATTGATGTGCTATTGTAGATCAATGTGAGTATGCTTTATTAAAAGATCCTCTTTTATATCAATGTATTTATAACACTTCATTGTGTGTTCATGAGTTAGTGTCATTGTCATGTTCAAATAATGGGCAATGTTTATGTACCTAATGACCAATATCATCCACAAATCAAGCCAAATATATGTAAATAATTTGCTACATGAAAGGATCCTACACATATCGTGTTGGAACACATTTTAGAATTCGATCTTATTACTTTACCTATGTTTGATCCAATGAGAATGTTTGAGCTTGTACCACTAGTGTTAATATTTTTATGTTCATCATCATATACATAAATGATAAAAAAAAATATACATCAAAGTCAAGATCTTATATATAAAGAGATAACAAAAGTTGAGGATGATTGTATTGATTTGCATGATGAAGATCCTTCTAATGTTGATCAATCTTTTGTTTTCAATGATATGTTCTCAAACCTGTTATAGACATGCGTGATGGGGATGTCTTCATTTCTTAGCCATCTTGACCTATCTCTCTTACTATTTCTAAATGTTTTCTTTTGGTTTCTTTATCTTGATTTATGTTTATTTTATGATGTTCCTAATTAGCATGTGGATAATGTAAAGATAGTAACAAGTGGCCTTGAACATGTGTTGTTCATGTCAGTTATTTCTTGTGTTTCCTTGCACTTTATCCTTTTTCTTAGACATGTATGTTGTGATACTTTCTTATTTTTCAATTTAGTTTGTGTTTCCTTACACTTTTACCTTTTATTTACACCATGTTTGGTGTGCTTCTCATATTTTCATTTCACCTCCTATATTATAGTTGATTCCTTATATCCCCACTTGGGGGTATCTTCTTTAGTGATGTTATGTGATTCCTTTAGCTCTTATGTTTCATGATTTTGTAACTTATAAGTTTTAGCATTTATGATTTCACATATTTCTTGTTTAGCTCATATGCTTTATGTTGGAAGTTGAATATTGCTTCATATGGTTGTCATTGATGCCAACACAGTACCACATGCATGACTAGTTTACCGTAAGCTATTTCACATTGAAGTTGACTATTATGTGTGAACCGACATGTTTTTTGGTCTGATTCCTACCGTGTGACAAACTATGATTCAAATATTTGAAGATCTTGCCGACGTGGCGTATGCAATACTTTATTGATGTTTTGGCCAACCTAATTGATGTGCAAGATACATACATACATACATATATATATTCATATGTGTATCTTTGGAAAAGAGATAGATATGTGAGGTTATGCAAGAAGGATATAGAGATAGATAATTGTGTGTGGACGCAACAGATTAGAATAAGTGAAGCAGGTGAAGACAATAAGTGAGTGATCAGAACAAAATTATTGAGCGATTACTAATATGTAGTACTACCTTTACTGAGCTTCATCCAAAACTGAATTCAACACAAGAAAGGTGTAATTCATCAATTCACTTTTGGTTGTAAGCCATAACTTTTGTATTTCTGGCATTGAGCCAACTTCTTTGCATCTCTATGGCAGTGAGCCCTCTGGGTTGTAGCCCTATGGACAATTAGTCTGAACAATGAGTCCTTATTTCAAGCAATGAGCCTTATCTCAAGCAGTGAGCCTTTTTGTAATTGGTTTTGATATTCTCTATAGTGTGAGTTAATCCTCACCGTGGTTTTTCCCTTGTTGGGTTTTCCATGTAAATCTGGTATTATTGTATTTGAGCACTTGCATTTGATAGTTAATCACTTAATCAATTTATGTGTTAGTTCTAATAATTGAATTTAAGGTTATAATTTGTGGCAACTGATTCACTCCCCTCCTCTCAGTTGTCCTATCCAACAATTGGTATCAAAGCAAGGTCCTTTAGAATAAGTTTAACGACTTGAATGAGATCGTGGCGGTTTAATGATGAAGGGATTTGACTTAGATGGAGAATTAAGAGCAGAGACCTCAAAGTCTGAAAATGAAGATTTGAAAGAAAATGTAAAGTAGGCAAGTGAATGTATTCATAAACTTAGAAACCAGATCCAAAAATTTAAGTTGAAACATAAAGAAGTTTACCAGGAACTAAAAGAAGCAAAGGAGACTGTTGAAAATCTAAGGATGAAACTTGAAGAAAGCAAAAGAATGGAAGAGAATCTAAAATTGGAAATCAGACAAAGCAAAGAAATTATCAATCAAAAAATAGAAAAATGTGACAAGCTTGAACGGGAAATAGCAATTCTTAAGTCTGATTTGGAAAGGGCAAAAAGTTTTGAAGACAAATTTAAGATAAGCTCAGGAATGCTTGATGAATTAATTTCATCTTACAAACCTGCAAAGGATAAAGGTGGTCTAGGACTTGAAGAAGGACAAAATTCAAAAATCGAACCAATCTGCAACAAAGTAAATAATCAAAGGAAATTTCAAGACAATACTTATCAAGGCAAAGATAGAAGGATCAATACCAGAAGGATACTCAACCGACAACCTTATGATCAAAGATACACATGTTTTAATGGCTTTTGTTATTGATGCAATAAATTTAGACATAGAGTGACAAAATGTAGAAGTATGATGAACCATAATAGATTCTTTGGTGGACAATGCTCTGGTTGCAATAAGTTCGAACATAAATCAACAAAATGTAGAAGTCAGATAATGATGAACAGATTTAATACCGGTAGAAGATTTCATTCTTTTCAAGGCTACTATTACACATGCAATACTTTTGGACACAAGGCTAATCAGTGCAGGACAAATATGATTACAAACTCTTTTAATCGAATATTTGTTGAATGTCACTCTTGCAACAAAACTGGACATATCTCAAAATTCTACAAGAGCAAAGTTGGAAAGAAATTGAATCTGAAACAAAAGAACAAGCTTAATATAGAAAAAGTGAGGAGAGAAATGGAAGAGATCTAGAGAAATAAAGAACCAAAGAACAAGGACAAATTAGATGATTATATATCTACATCCGGCGTAGATACCTCTTCTATGAACTAAATCCAGTAATAGCCTCAGGGGTAGCAGTCACAAAAAATTCTACCAAACCCCTAGTATAAGAGATTTCATGCGATGACACAAGGATATGCAATGTAAATCTTCATCCTGAAGGCAATGAAGAAAATTTTGGCATAATACAAGCATTACAGAAGATTTGTAGAACCTTTTTTTTCCTATGCATTTCACATATTGGCTGACAGCTTAAGTGAAAGGAGAATCTAACAGACTAAAGTACAAATGATGATGTGGCAAGCAATTAATTATCCTTTATGATGAAACCCTAAAAGCGATAAGTTAAATAAGGAAGATTGAATGGTCATTTTCATTTTGAAGTGAGCGAGTTGAGAACCAAAGAGTTAGGGTTACTAGTAAGCAAAAGTATGGAAAATAAGGTAGAAGCAATGGAGTCAAAAGAAGTGGTGGTATTTAATCCGCGTAGCAACGAGATGCAAAAATTGAGTAAGTTACAATTGATGAATTTGATCATGAAAAGATTCAAAGTTTCAAAACCTCTCTTTTAGTTGAGCAAATGCAAAAGATCAAAAATCTAGGGCACAAGGGCTTAGACATTTGGAGTGAATTTCCATACTTTTCAAATGTGGACATTGTTTGGGTTATTTTAAGCAGAATTCAAGGTAATCAGGTGATCCTTGACAAACCCTATGAGATTACGAAGGAAGCAATTGTAGCAATAACAGGACTATGCAATATTGGACCTATTCCAATCAAGAAATTAGTAAAGAACAAAGAGGTCGAAGCACTAACTAGAGTAACAGGAGATCAAAGGGCACTTATAATTCACATCATAATTGACCCTATGATAAGGTATGTGGCATATGGCATATCATATAAGATTTATTTCATAAATAGGGAAGGCTCTACCTCTACGTTTGTTGTCTATGTTGTGCATCAAATGGTTGAGAAGATGGAGGATTTTGACTTGTGTGAGTTGCTGAGAAATCAATTAATGGAAAATATAACTATGACAAAGAATGACAATTATCCTTTTCGCTTTGGAACTTTGGTTATATGCTTGATGATGTACTCCCTGAATTCATTACCATTGAAATAAAATGTTGTGTGGAAGTCTGCTATGCCAGTTGGGAAATAAGTTTATCGATATCTGAACTATCTAGCAGAAAGGGAAAATGTTAGCCAAGAGTATTTCAAAATCAAGATAAATGCATGGAATTCTGGTCTGATTTCCAGTATGGTCATGATGTTTGAGGGATATTCCTCCTTCGAAAAGAAGAAAACAAGAAAAATTAGTTCATGTCTTCCTCCAAAAATGAATAAGTTGAAGACAGAGGTGAAGAAAGTAGGAAAGGAAGAAAAAATTGGAGAAGCACTTGATCTGGTATCAACAGATGATGATGAAGAAGATATTACTAAAGAAAGGATGCTAAAGATTTTTGAGCAACTTGATGGGTTAAAGAAGATTGGAGATATATGGTTGTCTCGACCATCCTATGAAAAAGATGAGATTGCATACACTCTAGCTATTTACATAATTCAAAATGACATTGATATAAGCGAATTAACAAGTACCTTATCGAAAGTATTGATTGAACAGATTGAAGACAGATTAAGGGAACTGTCACCTAGTGAAACAACTGAATAGACGAAATTCAATTGGCTTTAGAAGAAAGATGCACAAATGAACAAAAGAGGTTGACTGAGAGTATAAATGAACTGAGGAGCTATATCAAAAGTGTAAACGGTGTATACAGGTGTTGTCTTTGGTGGCCTATTGCTATTGGGAACTACAAAACAAAAATTGACACCATTGAGCATGAATTGAACTCTATTGGAAAAACATATGATGTTCTTAATGACAAGGATGAAATGCAAAAGAAAAGGATCAATTCCTTACAATCTGATCTTGCAGTCATCATGGTACAAAGGGATGGTATTGTGAAGACCTTTTGGAAAGTCAAAGAGATAATTGAGTTAAGATTGGAACAACTTTTCGATCTCTTGGAGGATGCTGAGAAAAATGCACAGAATATTGCCATTCCAAATACTCTTCTAGAAACAATTGATTCAATAGCAAAGAACAACAGTATTTGTCTCTACATCAAGCTGACAGTGGATTCCTGGAAGAAATATCTTCCAAAACTGAAAGAAAAATACAAGGAAATATTTTGAAGAAAGAAGCATTTTTTTTATGAACTTTTTGTGAAAAATGTTTTTTTTTAGTAAAAGGAAAATAGAACTCTTCTTGTCATTAATGTCAAAGGGGGAGAGAAAGCATGTGAAAAATGAAAATTTTGTTTTTGTTTTTGTTGTTGTTGGCTTTTCACATCTTGTGTCTCCATTAATGACAAAGGGGGAGATTGTTGGAAGTTGAAGATTGCATCATATGGTTGTCATTGATGTCAACACAGTACCGTATGTATGACTAGTTTACCGAAAGCTATTTCACATTGAAGTCGACTGTTATGTGTGAACTAACATGTTTTTTGGTCTAGTTCCTACCGTGTGACAAACTATGATTTGAATATTTGAAGATCTTGACTGAATTGGCGTATGCAATACTTTATGGATGTTTTGGCCGAACTAATCGATGTGCAAGATACATACATATATATATTCATATGTGTCTCTCCAGAAAAGAGATAGATATGTGAAGTTATGCAAGAAGGATATAGAGACAAATAATTGTGTGTGGACGCAACAGATTAGAATAAGTAAAGCAGGTGAAGACAATAAGTGAGTGATTAGAACATAATTATTGAGCGATTATTGATATGCAGTACTACCTTTACTGAACTTCATCCAGAACTGAATTCAACACAAGAAAGGTGTTATTCATCAGTTCACTTTTGGCTATAAGCCATAACTTTTTTATTTCTAGTAGTGAGCCAACTTCTTTGTATCTATGTGGTAGTGAGCCCTCCGGGTTGTAGCTCTGTGGACAATGAGTCCTTATTTTAGGCAGTGAGCCTTATCTCAAGTAGTGAGCCTTTTTATAATCGATTTTGATATTCTCTATAGTGTGAGTTAATCCTTGTTGTGGTTTTTCCCTCATTGGGTTTTCCACGTAAATATGGTGTTATTGTGTTTGAGCACTTGCATTTGATGGTTAATCACTTAATTAGTTTATGTGTTAGTTTCGATAATTGAATTTTAGGTTATAATATATGACAATTGATTCAAACCCCCCTCTCAGTTGTCCTATCCAACACTTTCCTTTTATATTTCATTATATTTTAGCTTCCATATTGTTCTTGTATGCCTTGTTTCACTTATGTTTCATATTTTCCAAATATGTTTCATTTATACCTTATATATTCTTAAGTTGCATATCCATGATAATTTTACTATGTTTATTTCCCCTCATATTTTATTATTTTTATTATGTTATTGTTGTTATTGTTATGTTATCTATATGTGATTTCCATTATGATTGTTATGATTACTTTATCATGATCCTAATGCTTCCCATGTCTACATATTATGATAGGAATCTTGTGTGTTTCCATATGGTTTTCATGCTTACATTCTATACTTATATGACTTACAAGTTTGTGATTATTGTCATGTTTACATATTATGCCTAGATGATTCTTATCATGTTTACATATTATGGTTCCATCTTTGTTATTCCTATCTAGCATCGATGGTTATCATTATCTTGCTATTTGTTATTATCAGGGATAACATTAAAAATAATATTGTCTTTCCCTTTTTACATGTACTTTTATGATCACATCTTGCCCATGTCCTTCCATGCTTATCATGTGATGAAATCTTTTACCACATGTTTACATGTTTTTATCATGAGTATAATTTTCTCCTTTCCTCAACTCCTTGCATCCCTTGTACACAACAAATTAGAGGTGGAATATATGTCATTAACATTCCTTTTGTGATGTATGTTCTACAATGACAAGCTCATAACCATTCATATATTGAAGTGATATTTTACCAATCTATCTATGTTAGAATCTTCCACTTAGTCTAATCTTTGTTACTTTTTGTATCAAACCTCTTTTCCTTCTCTTCTTTAATTTTACTATTATGGGGACAGTTATTTTTCAAACAAGTTGTAGGTAATACCAATTCTGAATATTTAACAAATGTTTCTCAATGCATGTGTTTTTTTATGCTTTAAAGGTTTTTAATAGAGTGATCATTACAATAAGAGTTAAAGAACAATTTTTAGACTTTTAGTAGATCCATATCCTTTTAATGTATCAAATATATTTATTTTTTACACTATCAACTTATTTTACTTTGATGTACAATATCTTCCTAATAGTTTCCATGCACATAAAAATAAGGGGAAAATATAATGATAAAAATTTCATACCCATCCCCTATTTCCCTTGTGTTTTGGGCATCCTTTTTTAGAGTGTACTCAATGTAATAAGTAGTCTACAAGTGGCATAGTCTTGCATGAATTTAGCTAACAACATCACTACATATTGATCTCATTATTACTTATCTCTTAAGAGTGATTTCAATCCCTAGATCCACTATTCATTACTATGGATTGGATCTGTGGATGTGGACTTGACCT
Source organism: Sequoia sempervirens (assembly GCA_007258455.2). Taxonomy (NCBI): domain Eukaryota; kingdom Viridiplantae; phylum Streptophyta; class Pinopsida; order Cupressales; family Cupressaceae; genus Sequoia; species Sequoia sempervirens. The sequence goes on from VDFB02314746.1 coordinate 11,140, forward strand.
AGGTCATTTCTATAGTCACGAATCTAAACTCTAAACTTTTAAAATTTAAGATTCAAATGTATACATCATAAAAACAATCAGTAGTCCTTGTGAGCTAACCTAGTACGTATTTATGTTGATTTTGATAGTATGTCATTATATTTTAAGATACTCACATCCATTTTGAGATCATCAGGGAATAAAGGAATGTGAAAAGAATATATAGGTTGAAGAGATTGAAGGAGAATCTATTGTATTATTTTCTTGCAAATTCATCCTAGGTCTATTTCAAATTTGCTTAATATATTTGAACATTTCACTTAGAGTTGTAAATTTAATCCAACTAGGGGTCTAACTAAGGAACATGACAATCATAATTCAATAAATTTTCAAAGTTCGAGTAAACACTATCAATCCTTGCATAGATTGAGGTGAACAACTTTCAACAATCAACAATCTACCAAATTAGTCCCACAAGTTGAAATTCAAATCTGCAAGCTATCTTCAATACCACATATGTAAAGATAATGTTTGTATATGTGTAGGAAAACTAGGGTGAAATACAATGAGTTTGCAAAACAATGAGAGTCATTTTTCCAAATACAAAATTCCAATTGTGTAGCACATTAATTCCAAGTATCGCAATTTTATTATGTAATTAATGTAGCATTTAGTTTTAGTATTTGTTGTTTCTAATATGAGCTCATTTATCTAGGCTAACTACTAATTAGTAACTTTAATAATTTGTTTAGCCTAAATTATTATTTTTTAATTATTTTAAATTATTCTAGATTATTTTATACAAGTTGTATATTTACCCTCATACCTAGTTTAATTTTTTTTTCATATTTGATTATTTGATCTCATGGTTTTATGGATGGGAAAAGGGTTTATTAAATTCTTTGATTAATTATGATGCATATTTTTTTACTATAATATTGTGTAATTTTGTTCTTGTTTTTTTATGATTATTGGTTGTATTTCAAACTAAAGGGTGAAGAGGTAAAAAATAGACTTTTACTTGTATTTAGGTTGATTAATGTAACAAGTGCCATTTGTCTCTAACTCATCATTGCAGTTTGTTTAGTTTGTAAAGTTTGTTGATCTAGTTAAAAATAAAATATAAGCATATTAATGTCTTAGATCATTATTGTAATTAAGGGGCACTAATAAAATGAGAATATAAACTAGAATAGGGGAAGTATATGAGATAAAGTAGAAGTTGAACGAGGAAGTAAAGAATATAAATATGAAGTTTTTGAGACAGGATTCAAAATAAATAACATAAAATATAAATAGATTGGTCTTATATTATCACAATAGATTATTAGAGATAATAAGTAAGAGTTCCATAGAAGGTTGCATGATTTTTAATAATTTTATACTAAATCGAGATTTCCAATAAGATCCAATACAATTTTCAAATTATTTGAATAAAAAATTATGGAGAGGTCATTGCTTAAGCCATATCTTATACTATTAGAAACATGTTAAATGTATGTTACTAAAGTTACAAGATACTTGGTATTATGTTTAATATGACTTATTGTTTATTGGTTATTATTTTATACAAGCGAGTTATCTTTTTACTTTGTTACGCTCGTAGTTTTAAACTTTGAATTAAAATAATGGCTTATAGTAAAATGTTAGTCTTTCAAATTAGAACATGCAATTATTTATGAGCTAGACAAACCAATTATTACCATTTATATTAACTTTTTCATTAAAAGTTTATACGAAACCATAATGTGAAAAATAAGCATCACAAAAAAGAATAAAAATAGGGTCATAGTTCAATTATTGTTATTTTGAGAATTTAGGTTTTTAGAAGATAATGTTTATGTCTAAGAGGTAAAGTTTAAGGGTGGAATGTAAAATACATGCTAACACTATTTCAATAATTAATTTGGTGTGAAAAAAGTTTTGATTGTCTATCTTTCTAGTTCTAATGTCACTTGATCTCTTCTACTCTAAGATCCCGAGATAGTTTTAATGCTTCAAATAAATTGTTTGGAAAGTGGAGGATTTTATTGAAAATAAAAAGTAATGTGGCTTTATGCCTTGATTAGTTGTGACTTTATAAATACACTAAAACTATTAAATTGATCGATCCGATTAATTTTCATGAGAAATGGGCACTTATTTTGATTTTGAATTGATGATGAGTAAAAAGTGCATGCAAAATTATAATTAACTTACTTTTCAATTAAGTCATAGTTTTTGTTGTTGTAGTTTCATTTCAATTGAATTACAAGTGATGAAATTCTATTTTCGTTTGAACACATAAGATTAATGATTGAAATTGAAAATGACCATAAAAATCAAAATGAATTTGAGATGTCAAAAAATTGACCTACAATAATTCAAGTGATTATCTAGATAAAATGTTTATGTTATGCATTTCATCAATAAAATATTACAAGCTCTATCATGTAATCAAGAACATGCAAGACGTTTCATAATATGACACACGTGTTAAGCTTGTGTAGTGTTGTAAATTGTATCCCTCACAATTTCACATTACACAACACCCTCTCTTTAGCCCTTTAATATAAATTGTTATGTTTAAAAATGTTAGCACCTAAATCATGCATTTTTGTTAATCTCAAGTTGTTCTCGATCTTCTATGTCTAAATTCTTCCAAATGGGAGCATTTTTTTGTGGATTTTTGTGCAATGTGCTAGCGTCCTACAAAAAATCATGATTCTAGTGGTCATTAGAGCATTACTTTCCTACGAGTTTGGCTTGCATTGATTCACGTCAAAAAGAATAAACCCGACTCATTTTGGAAATAGTTTTTTGTATTTCTCACATTATCTCTTTGACTTTCACACAAACTCTGGTTGAACGACAAATTTTGAAGCAAGAATATTGTACATCGTTTAAAGCACAACAAGCTTTTGCTTATATTACATGCTAATATCTCTCATTCTTAGCAGCATTCTCGAAGCAATGAATCACCTATGAGGATTCTTCAAAGCTTTGAGTTGATCTTGTTCTTTATTATCACTATATTTTCTTTTATATTAACATTTGAATGCATCGGGTGTTAATATCTTGCTAGTAAGCTCTTTATATCTTTCGCCATAGCAATTTTCATTGCATCATATTATCTTTTTCAATATATATAAAAATCTTGGTTTCCATGGAGGTAGAAATATTGAATCAAGGGTTTGACTGACGAAGCCCCTAAACAACCATACCATATACATATTTTTCTTTCTTGAGTGTGTACAAGTTCTTCATTGAAGCAAGATAAGAAAAAATATAGTTCTATCTTTTCATACCTTTATTTTCCTTTGATTTTCATCTCAATAGTTAATTTGTATTATCATTTTTAGTACATAAGAATTTCTCGTATTGTTTGAGTTTAGTATTTTTGTTGTTTTGTGTGTAGGATTGCATTCTACATATTCTCCACTTTTCATGTCATCTTTATACTTGATAACATCATGTTGCAAGGACGTCCATGTTAAGAACTTATGTCTAAGGCCAAGACTCTCTCCAAGTTACATAATCATCTTCAAAATATGTGCATGTTATTTCTATATTATTTAAGTTAAAATTCTGATGTGCAAACATTCATTTTCACTAGTCCACTATAACTGGATATTTAGCTTTTGTGATAGTATGGTTATATTTTTATGTCCAGTTATAAACATTGTGAAGAGGATAATTGATACAGAACTATCAATTCATCCCAATATATTGATTGGATAATTGATCTCAAAATTCTTATGTATTTTTTGTAGATCACTTTTTTCATTCACTACATTTTGGTGAAATTGATGTTATTACACTCAAATATTTTTGCATTTCCAAAAATATAAACATAAAAACTTTAAACAAGTATTTTTCTCTTGCTATCTAAAGAGCAGTCATATTGCATGTTGTAAATATTTTTTTGATTTTTACAACCCAATCTCTTTCTCTCGGTTATGTAGTAAGAAAAAGCCTCTACACATTCCACATGCAACAATTGAAACCTTTTTTAATACTTATTCAAGAAAATCCAAAAGAACAATACACTTTTGGGATGCCACAATCACTCATGATCCTAGTTCCCCATCTTAGTCTTCTCATCCGTTAGATTGGGGATTCTATCATGAAAATGCATTGAAGGTTCCATTTACACAAATAAAAACACTAGATCAAAAAATTAATAACTTTCAAATGTTTCTAGAAATTGATAATCTTCTTGAAGCAACACCTCTTGTCGATGTTGTTTAAACTATGCTTGTCTAAAACCCTTAATCAATTGGGTTTCTTAGAGGATTAGCGTACATTGTTCACAAGAATGTTCTATCCTACACTTTTGTAGTTTAAGACACAACATATTTTCAATCTAATGTTACTAGCACACAAATTTCTAAGTCTGTGCTAGTACCTAACGTGCATATAGTGATCACTACACCCATGACTAGGGTAGTTGCTCCTACTACTAGTTTTTCTTCCAATATCTTTGGAATATCCTTGGGCACCTCTCATCCTTTAGATTTCATCGATTTCACATCCATTATCCCCTAAATAACTATAATTCATACACATTCTTGATAGGAACATTCTTATATTAAGAGGGGTGAATGAGTATGAGGTAATTTTTTGCTTTTTCAATTTAATAATCACAATAATATAAATCATGCAACATCAACAATTGAGAACACGAGAAGAACATAATATTTACATGGAAACCCTTTAATGAGAAAATCACAAAGAAAAGGACTACTTGGATCTACTATCCAAATCCAACCTTACAAAATATTCATAGGCACCAACCCACTAGAGATGCCAATCCCCACTGCTAATCACCAAGTTAGCAAGAGACACCAATCTCTTCTATTGAGAGGCACCAACCTCTAACTCAAAAAAGTCTTACCTTCTTAAGAATAAATCTCCTTCAAAAATCTTCCTTGAATGATCTTCAATTATTTTCTTCTCCTCAAATTTACTTGTGTTTGTTTGATATATCTTATATTCTTCACACTTTCTTTCCTTCAATAAACCTTCTTATTTCATTTTATACCTTCATACCACTTGGAGAGGGGTATGATCCCATGAAGAGAGGAAACAATGAACATTATTTTTTCTTTTTCCAAAAGGATGTGACTTTATATGTCTTTATTTATGGATGTCAAGATGAGGTTGGCCCATTATTATTTCAATTTAAATTTATTTTTTATTTTACAAACAAGGTGCCAATGCAGAGGAGGGTCAACTGACATGAATGAGAAATTAATAAGGTTTGTGGGCACCAAGATGAGGACCATATTATAATCTTAGTGATGTATATTCGATTAGTGGCCTTTGGCCATTGTATCCTCGTGTTATTTCCTTCTTGAAATCAACATGACAACAATGTGACATCCTTTCTTGACATCAATGATAAAAAAATGATAACAATACTTTTAACAATATCCCCCTTTGTCATTGATTGCAACCTTGCAATCAAACCATATGTGAATATAGCATGAACATAATGCTCCCCCTTTCTCTACTTCTCCCCCTTTGACATCACTGGAAAAAGAATCCATGGAGTTGTAATATAACACATTGATGAGCTCCCCTTGAATAATGCATATCCTTAGTGACTAGATGAAAAGGATATCACCTCCAACTTTTATCTAAGATACTCAAAAGTTTCTTTCGATAGGGGATTTTTGAAGATGTTTGTAATTTGTTCTTGTGTAAAAATATACTCAAACTTAACCTACTAATCTACCACATTCTCTTTAAATAAGTGATATTTGGTTAGAATATGATTTTTTTCTAGAGTACATGATAGGATTCTTCAAAATATTGATTGCACTTTGTTACCATATAATATTGATATTAGATGGTTGTATTCTACTTTTATGTTTCCTAGAGTTTTCTCATCCAAAGAACCTATGTGCAACAAAATTTTGTTGCTATGTATTCATCCTCTACAATGGATAGAGAAACTAAAGCCTTTTTCTTACTCAACCAAGACACAAGATTGTTGCCAAGAAATAATGCACCCCTAATTATACTTTTTTTATCATCAATACTACCAGCCCAATCTACATCAACATATGCTACTAAGGTGAAATCTTCACCTCTTGGATACCATAAACCAAAATCCAGAGCGACCTTTAGATATTAAATATTCTTTTAACTACCTACACATTGGTATCATTTGGTGTTGCATGAAATCATGCCACCATACTTACTACTTGCATAATATCAAACCTTGAAGTTGTTACATATAATAGTCTCCCAATCATTGTTTTGTATAGGGTTTGATTTACTTTTTAGGATTCACCATATTTAATTAATTTGCATCTCGTGACGATGTGTGTACTCACCGGTTTTCAATCCTCCATCTTGAACTTCTTCAACATTTATTTGATATACTTGGTTTGGAAGATGGATATGCTTTTATTGGATTGAGAAACTTTGTAATCCAAGGAAAAATGATAAATCACCAAGCATGGTCATCTCAAACTCCTTTTGAATGTCCATGGAAAATTCTTGACACACTTTGTTACTACTACCACCAAAAATGATATCACCTACATAAACTACCACAATTAACTGATCATCACCTTCAGTTTTAATGTAAAGATTTATATCAACAATTTCCCTTTTAAAACTTTTTTGTTAAAGATACTTGTCAATTATTGAGTACCATGCTCTAGGGGATTATTTCAACCTATAATGTGCTTGCTTCATCTGCACACATAATCCTTATCTTTCAATAGGAGGAACCCTTATGGTTGTTCAATATACACTTCTTCCTTTAAGTTTTAATTTATAAAGGCTAACTTGACATCCATCTGATATAATTTAATTTTCTTAAAGTAACTAGACACCAAAAGCATTCTAATAGCCTCTAGCTATGCAACAAAGGCAAAATTTTCTTCAAACTCACTACTTCTACTTGAGCATACTCTTTACATACTAATCTTGCTTTATTTCTCACAACTTGGCAATCCATTCAACTTGTTCCTAAAAGCCCACTTGGTGCCAATCATATTTTTTTCTTTTGGTCTTGGGACAAGTTCCCAAATCTCATTCTTTTCAGTTTGATTTAGCTACTCTTGTACAACACAAACTTGGTGCTTGTCTTTGCTTGATTCTACAAAGTTCTTAGGTTCTAGCTTAGATAACAAGGATAGGTTTGTGTGTTCTAATGAATTTACCAATCATCTTCTTGTCTGAATTTAAGTATCTCTATCACCAAGAATTAGATTTTCTAGATGATTCCTTCTGACAAATTTAGATGATGTATTTGTGTCCTTTCATTTAATTACCTCATTTTAAACTTGTTACTCTCTTTTTTCTTCCTTGCAACTTGCACCCTTTGGGTAATCAACTTCATGTGCTTTTTATTTTTTATGCCTTTCTTCATCCTCTCTGAAATTTTCACTTTCAACAATTTCATGCAATATTTTATTCTAACATTTTTAGACCTCGCTTCTTGAAGAATAATCAAGGAAGATACCCTCAATATATCTAGAGTCAAATTTTCCCAAATCCTCATCATATCTTCTTATATAGCCTTTGCCCCCAAAAACCTTGAAGTACTTAACCATTGTAGGTCTACCCTTCTATAGTTCATAAGGTATTTTACTATTATTGACTTTGATTTACCCTCAATTCATAATGTAGACTATTGTATGAATCACCTCTCTCCAAAATGTGTCTGATAACTTGGGCTCATTTAACATAGTTCTTGCCATCTCTTGAGAAATTCTAGTTTTTCTTTTGAAATGGCCAAGGAATCCCTTGCCATATGTGGTATATCAAAAGAGAAAGATAAGAAAAATGACAAGAATTCTAAATATAAGTCTTCGAGGAGATCTAAGTCTTCTAGCAAGTCTAAGGTGAAATGTTGGAACTGTGGAAAAACTAGTCATGTCTATAATGAGTACCAGGAGGAGAAGAAAAAAAGGTAAAAATAATTTCTCTTATTTTGACTCTAAAAATCCTCTCATGATGATGCAAAATTTGTTTTCGTAACCTTGGAAACACATGTATCCAAAGATGTGTGGTTGATGGATGCAAGTGCTTCTTTCCACGTGACCTTTAATAAGGCTTGGTTCTCAACATATGAAAAATATGATGGTGGGAAAGTGTGTCTAGGTGATGATTCTCATTCGAAGATTTTTGTCCATGAAAGAGTAAATATTAGATTCCTTGATGGTAGAGCAAAGGGGATTGATATTGTATTGCATATCCAAGGTTTGGCACAAAACCTACTCTCAGTGAGTAAATTGAATGATTCAGGTGTGCATGTTGCTTTCTCAAATGGAAAAAGAAGGGTGAAATTAATTTCTTTGATTATGACTTTGAAAAATCCTCTCATGATGATGCAAATACTTTTTTCATAGTCCTACCAATATGTGCATTTGAAATATTTGATGTTGATAGACTCAAGTGCTTCATTCCACGTGATCTCTCATAGGGGTTGGTTCTCAAAGTATGAAGAATACGATGGTGGGAAAGTGTATTCAGGTAATGATTCTTATTTGAAGATTTTTGTCCATGGAAAGTCAATATTATATTCCCTTATGGTAGAGTGAAGGGGATTGATGGTGTATTGCATATCCTAGGTTTGTCATAAAGCCTTCTCTCAGTGAGTAAATTGAATGATTTGGGTGTGTATGTTGATTTCTCAATTTGAGGATGCAAGATGAGTAGAGGATCTATAGTGATGGCTAAAGGTATTCAGATTAGCACCTTTACAAGCTAGATCATGTACAGTTCAGTGTGACAAGTTGAATAAGGTATCTTTGGATTCTTCATCCTCACCATCAGATTGAGTAGAGAAGAAGTCAGTATCAACTACATTTGATGGTCATGTATTTTGTGCATTGAAGGGTTCTCATTCTTTGGAAATTAAGCTTCCTTTAGAGAAAAAAATGTTATGGCACCAAAGAATCAATCACATTGGTGAGAAGGGTCTTGGAGCCCTAAAAAATAAAAGCCTTATTGATTATAATCTCAAGTTTAAATTTTACAATCATTGTGTATATGGAAAATAATATCATGTTTCTTTTTATTCCAATTCTTATAAGTCTTTTGGGTTGTTGGATTATGTGCATGCATATGTGTTTGGTCCTATCAATGTTCGTTCATTGTCTATATCTATGTGCTTTGTCTCATTCATAGATGACTATAATAGAAAGACATTTCTTTATTTTCTCAAAAGTAAATCTGATTTCTTTAGTTGGTTTAAGGATTTTAAGACTCTTGTTGAAAATCAGACTAGTAGAAAGATTAAGTGCTTGAGGACTAAAATGGTGGTGAGTTTTGTTTAGAAAAATTCAACAGGTTCTATAAGGACCATGGGATTGAGAGGTACAAGAAAACCCCATATACCTCACAATAAAGCATTTGAATGATATGATGCATGAAATTTTAAATGTGTGCATGAATTTGAATGCATATGAAAATCAATAGGTTTAAATGTTGATTATAGATAGTTAACAAGAAGAGTACCTGTTATTATGGAGTGATGGAAAGATGGTGTGTGTGAATGGAACTAAACATCACCATGTAACTTTTTGGAAAATATTTGAAATGATGGTACTTTATTGTGAAGAATTGCAAGCGGTCGTGTGAGAAAAAGTAACATAATGTGATTTATGGCATGTTTCCAAGAATTGCTAGTGGTGAATGAAAAGATGCGGAAAGGACATATTATGAATAGTGAAATTTATTGTTGTATGGAAGGTGTAATAGAGTGAATATTTTTCATGAGAGGAGGAAATGTGAGTGGCAGTGGCTACGAGTATGAATGAAATGGAATGTAGGAAAGTGCTATGGGTAGTTGAACAACAAGTCTTGTGTAAGTGTTGTGCCTTGGGGCTTTTTGTTACAAGTCTCGTGACTTTTGTTGCACGTCCAAAAAAATAAATGTTGGTTATCATAACTTGTGCATGTGTGTGCATGTGAGAGGTGTTGGTGAGAGATTATACCTGGTGAACATTAGTAGGCGAGTTATTTGGCTCATCTACTGAGACTTCACTTGATGTGTCATCTTTGTTTGTAGGGGGTCATGTACTTTTGGCTTGAATTACTACTGTAGATTATGTAAGTATTCCTTTTGTAAGGGCTTCTCATAAAGATTTAGTTTGCGGCCATTTCATTCTTTGCTTTTGCATAATTTTTATATGATGAAAGTGCTCCATTATAATTTCATCTAAAGCATTCAAGGTGTGTAGTCATTCCTTCTAAGCTATTGATATCTCCATGTCAAGTGCTACTGTTGTGCGAAGTTTTTTGAATTAAAACTTAATTAGTAGTAAAAATTATTTTCATACACCAATTCATATGGTGTAAACCATGTTGTAGTCTTCCAGGTTGTCCTATAAGCTCAGAAGGGAGCCTTGTTTCCTAGTCCTTTCAATGAAGTTGAAGTATTTTAATAAGAATACTCTCTATTTCTTTGTTTGCAACTTTCATTTGACCATCAACTTGGGGATGGTAGGGTGTGGATTTCCTATGCCTAATCTCATACTCCTTTACTAATTTTATTATCAGATCAGAATTGAATTGAGGCCCCTTTCCTGTTACTATTTATTTAAAACATCATATCTTGTGAAGATATATTCATAAAGAGACTTAGCAACATTCCCATCCCTTGTAAATTGCAATGCTTTTACCTCCACCTATTTTGTGAGATAACCTATGATACCAAAATATATTATTTGTTATTAGATGTTGGGGATATGGAACCAATAAAATCCAATCCCCACTTGTCAAAGGGTGTAATGACAATTTGTGACTAGAGTGGCATTTCATCACTCTTAGTAGGTCTTCCCATCATTTGGCATCTATCACACCTTCTTATATACTTGACTACATCCTTGTGAAGTGTAGGCCAATAGTAACTAGTGTTCAAAATTTTTAGAGTTGTCCTTTTAGCTGCAAAATTCCCTCCACAAGGCTCATCATGGCATGCCTCTTGAATATCATAGAATTAATCCTCCCTGATGCATATTCTCATTATGTTATCAAGAATTGTATAAAAGAGATAACCAAATACCCACAAATAAAGAAAAATTCAACAACTAGATGTCTCTTTTCTCTTGGTGAGAGATGTGGTGGTGTCTTCCATGCAATTGAGATAATTAGCTATAATTGCATACCAAGGTGTATGCACAAAAATGGAAAATAAATGTTCATCAAGAAAGGAGTCATCAACAATATCCTTTGTTGATTTTATTGGTAATCTTGAGAGGAAATTTTCTACTACATTGGCCTTCCTTGGTTTATCCACAATTGTGATATCAAATTATCACATTAGTAATAACAATCTTACAAGTCTTCCTCCAACCATTTGTTTATTCATCAAATATCTTATGTTTGTATGGTCTGTGTGAGTAAAGACAGAGTATCTTGTGAAGTAATGTCTAAACTTATTATTAGCATATACTATTACAAACATTTTATTTTTAGTGACTATATAATTAAGCTCTACACCTTGAAGATTCTTGCTTATATTGTAGATGAAATATTCTAAATTCCCTTCTTTTTGTCCTAAAAAAACACCTATAGAAAAATGAAATGCATTTGAATGTATGTGAAAAGGTATTGTCTAGTTTGGTCATCTTAAGAAAAGGGTCTTAGTGAGTGCTCCTTTGAGGGCTTTAAAGGCATTTTGACATGTAGGGGTCCAATAAAATTCCACATATTTAGAAAGGAGAACAAATAATGGGGCTGCTATCTGACTGAAATCTTGGATAAACCTCCTATTATACTTAGCATGACCGAGAAACTTATTACATCCTTTTTCTTTTGAGGAATAGGAAGAGTGGAGATCACTTCTATCTTGTTAGGTTCCACCTATATTACCTTACTAGACACAAAGTGTCCCATGACCACTCCTTCAGTCATCATCATTAAATTTTTTTCATGACTCAAAGAAAGGTTGTGATCTTGACACCTTTATAAGAATTTCTCCAAATTAGTCAATTCTTCTTCATAAGTATTCTCACAAGTGGTAAAAAATCATCCATGTAAATTTTCATGGAATCATGTGCAAAGTCTAAGAATATACATAAATACTACTCTCTAAAATGTTGCAAGAGTATTACATAACCCGAATGGTAAGAAAAAATAGGCATATTTACCCCATAGGTAGGTAAAAATTATCTTGTTATGATCCTTTGGACCTATTTTGCATTTGATTATACTCACAAAATCCATCTAAGAAGGAGAAATATTACTTTCTTGCTAATGAATCCAACACCTAATCAATAAAGGGAAGTGGAAAATAGTTTCTTCTTGTTGTTGCATTCAATTCTCTACAATCAACACATACCCTCCATTCACCTCCCTTCTCTAGCACAATCACCAATGGGGGTACCCATTGGCTATCAAATATTGGATGAATAATCCTTGCATCTAGAAACTTTTGTAATTATATTTTGACTATGTCACACACAACTAGGTTGATTCTTCTTTGACGTTGCCTTATTAGATCGTAGCCTTCATTAATATAAATTATATACGTGCATAGGTGAGGATCTATACCTTTCATGTCATGATAGTTCCATGTGAATGCGCCTATGTGTGCTTGCAACATGATTAATAGTTAAGACTATTGTGTAGCTATCAATTCGTTGAGTTGAAATTTAATGTTTTACCCAGTGTGGTCTCTATAGTTAAGTTTGATGTCTTGACAAAAGTAATATCAAGGCCTACTAAATTGGGATTGTGATTTTGGGGTAGTAGTGTATGAAAAAGCTGAGAAGTAGACTCAAAGGCATTTGCAAATATTATGTTATCCAAAGGACAATGTAAGCATGCGAGATAATTGTGTTGCTATGGGTCCCTACCATAAGAGTTTTGCATAATGTTTGCAAGGACTTCATATTCATCTAAGGTTTCCAATATTGGGCTATGTTTAATGGTCATGAATGTTTGTAAATAATACTGGTCATCCTTATCAAGGACATGCCATATAGTTTAATCCAAATTTGTATGTGGTTGTGTAGGTGCATAAAGGACCAAATTTTTGTCACGTTTCCATTGGAAATGATCATATTGCCATACCTACAATCGATGAACACATCTGTAGTTGCCAACCAAGGCCTCCCTAAGATTAAGGGGTATCATACAAGGTTTGCTTTAGGTTGTAAGACCATAAAATTTGTAGGGTATTCCCATGAGTTCAATGTGATGACTAAATCATCTATAATACCCTTTGGTTTAATAGTTGACCTATTTTCTAGTTGTAAAATAATAGGCGTAGGTCAGGGTTCCACTAACTTAAGTTGTTTCATAGTTTCTTTTGTCATAACATTTATGACCACTCCTAGGTCAATTAAGGTGTTTTTAATGAGAGCTTCGGGTAAAAGCACAATAGTGTGTCACACTTTCAGCCAAATAAATGGTTTTGAGCGAACTATTTTCAGCCGAAAGATATTTGGCCGAAACCACATGGCACTGACATGGCGGGTACCTTTTCGATTGAAGAGGTTTTGACCAAAAGTCACTCGGCCGAATACATTCTGCCAAAAACATGAAAATAGTGAGTGTTTTTGGTATATATAGCTTGAAAATATCGAGCAATTTTCGACCGAGTATATTTCGGTCAAAATATGCTCGACCGAAACATACTCAGTCGGGCATGTCTAGTTGGCATCCTACTTGGCAGCCAACTCACCCTTTTTTCAGAGTTTTCTGAAACATTCAACTTTGGTAGAGTATTTCTCTAGTCAGAATGACTTTTTTGCAAAAAAGAAAAATACCCTTTTGTAGAGCTCGGAGTGGTGAATCCAAATATATAATTTTTTTAATATTTTGATTAGTTTTAATATGTTTTATTTTTAAAATAATGGAAGTAGGTTGTTAAAATTAAAAAGAGGCTGATTAGAAATTTTAAAAAATAGTAAAACATATTTAAAAAAATATATATATATGGGGCATAAGAGGAGAGAGTCTTCTTCAAAAGGGTATAATTTTTTTTTGAAAATGATTAAAAAAATTGGCAATAGTTGACGGCCCATGAAAACTGTCAAATTTTGACAAGTCTGACTTTAAAACATTATTATGAGAAAAATATACATCAAAATTTGGTTTTTTTCCATGCACAAGATATTGAATTTACCTATTTGGAGAAAAAAATTAGGGAGAAATGAAGTTTTTTCAATTTGTTTCTTGACGGCCTGTGAAGTCACTCTTTTTTAAAATTTTCAACATTCCAAAATCTATCCTTAAATTGATAAAAACATAATGAAAACAATTTTTTTTTTAAATGAAAAATTATAGGAATAAACTTCATCAAAAGTTGTACATTTCATTAATTTACACCATTTTGAAATTCAAAACATAAAGACCACTTTTATGCGGTTGAAGTTTACAATTTTTTTTGCTGTTGGCCGATTCCTTTATAAAGTGTGACACAGGTTTGTGCTTTTACCCCTCCATTAATTTGGACATCTACTACATGACTCCCAGGGTTTGCATATTTAGGAACAACTATATTTCCTAACATGATGTCAACAAGTTGTCCTAAGACATGTATAGTTTGGGGGTCATTCCATTTTCTACCTATATTTTAAAGGCATAACTCTCATAGTTTTTGTGTATATTGGTACTTCCTTAATTGCTTTAGTCAATGGTATTTTATGAAAACATTTCTAAGTTGGCCCGATAGGTTAGATTTAGTTTCAAAATGATGATTTTGTATAGTTAGTCTTTCAGAGAATGGTGGTTCCAGATTTATGATGTTTTGTTGAGTCCTAATTTGTTCAGGTTCCTTTGGTTGTTTGTCCATAATTTCTATTGGGCGCTTCTCATCATCAAGTTCCATAATGTGAGGAGATGAAGCCTTAGTGAGTGTTTTCCCTGAACGGAGATGGACATCACTCACCTCAACTCCATAGGTTGGGTATTGGATGGTTTCATTAGTATAAGCCTATTGAATAAGCTTGTTGTTAGGGTTTGATGTAGCTTGGGCTAGAAGCTAAGGTGCTCTTAGTTGTGATGGTGTGGCCATGGCTAGATTTGGCATTATAGTAGGTTGTTGTGGTTACGGGTAGTTTGTATTTTTCTTTTTCCATTACTAAATACTATGCCATTGTGATGACCATTGGTTTTACTAGGGTGGCCATTGGGATTGTAATTTGGGGCCTGGTAAGGTTGTGGAGGCCATATCTTCTATTGTTGTTGAGTCCAATTGGATATTTGGGCCATTGGCCATGATGGATTTTGTGTATTATTCTAGTGTTGAGGGTTCCAATTTGAGAAGTTTGAATTACCACCTAGAAATGACATATTGTAAGTTAATGGATTTGGAGGCATAACTTGTCTTTATTACCAAGGTTTGTGCTGAGTAATATAAAATAGTTGACCTTCTTCATCCCCTAGGTCTTGAAATTCAGACTTCCCTTGCTTTTCTTCATAAATGTTGGCCAGCTTCTTGTATTTGCAGTTGATCCTCTTCTAGTAGTAATGTGGAAAAAATTCAGTTACGGTTGCCTCAACTTCTTTTGGCTTCTTTTTGATATTCAAGGTTTCCAATTGGGTAGCTAGGTGGATGATTATTTCCTCCTTCATATTGGACACGAGGTTACTGAGTTCCACCCTTGAGACCTCAGTGGAATTTTTATTGAAAGAAGAGGTTCCATCAACTCCAATCCTTTTCCTGGATGATCTAGAGTAATTTCTACATACCTTGCAAATATCCTTAAAATATAGTTGAGAGAAATATCCTAACCCTACGAGGTTTGGAGCATCCATGCAATCTTCATGTACTCACTACTAAAATACCAATTTTAATGACTCAAGAGAGAGCATGTTCTGATGCAATTTATTTATACATAATTGAAATATTTCCACATAATCCTCAAGTGGTTCATCTTCTCTCTATGACATCCTAAAGATGTCGTCCCTCTTCCTATCTATCCCTTTGTAGTAATATTGACATTTCTTGCAAGAATTTGGCCTTCATTATTTCCCAGTTGGGTATGAAATTTCTTCCCAACTCCATAAACCAATGCAGATCAACATCCTTTAATATGGTAAAAAAGAGTTTGAGCCTATGAGCATCTATAGTATAATCACAACTCTGGCACAACACATCAAATTCAAACAGGAATGTATCTAGGTCTTCAATAACCAATCTATATAAAATGGGTAGTGTTGAAGAGGGTATGTTCTTAAGAGTAAAAACCCTTTCTTGGTTTGTTATTGGAAACTCAAATGTCACATGCTTCCTCGACCATGGTGTTAAAATTCCTTCTAGAAGTCTCCTTTGTGTCTGGAGTAGCTACTAGTGTGAGGGATGGTTCTCCTTCGTTAATTCCCCCAATATGTTCTCTGTTTGCACCAATGCCTTAAAATTCTTCATGAATTGAGGGGAGAAATCTTCTCAGATCATCTCTCTTGCTCTGCATATAATGGTTCTTTGATCTTTTAAGTGGTGGTTCCTGCACACTGTTAGTGAATAGATCTTCATTTATTCTTAAATATATATTGGTCTTAATGTTGAAATGAAACTTACTATTCTATAAAATATTGAAAAGAATTTAAAACATAAATAAGAATTTTGAACTTAGCATCATCCCTAGAAATGATTCCAAAAATGTGGAGCTTCCTCTAATGCCTAATTAACTAGTGCATATGATCATGCAAACAACTTAATGGACCTGAAGATCCCTTGACTAAGAAGTTCATCATTCAAGAGAGGGCTTCATTGAATTATCAACCAAGGAGTCGTAGACTTTAGATGATGTTGACAACATATATGCATTCATGAATTCTAGACTTCTTACATCAACTAAGTGTAGGTAAATTAAATATAGATAAATGCGTTAAAATATTTTAATCGAAATTAACTTCTATTTCCCAAAACAAAGTAAATGGATACAAACAACTACCTAATTGCTACGGCTAATTAATGCTTATGATTATAACCAAATAACTATTATACTACAGTATGTCTTAATCCAATTAACCTCTGAAGTACTGAACATAGTATCAACTAAATATTTCTAATCCAAAATTTGTAATACATCATTCAAAATTGCATAAACTGAAAACTGCCAATTAAACTTGTAATGCATAATCTAATATATCAATCTAAACTAAGGTGGTTCTGTAGTACCTCAAGTGGCTCTTGCTTGAGTTGTTGCACCCAAAAAATCTTCTTCAATTACTAAGGAAAACATGTTATTGAAATATCTTCTCTTTATTGCATTCCATTCATACACAAAACTGTTAAATAGAATCTAATAGGAAATCTTATTTAATTCTAACACATGTTAGACCTAGATGTCCTTCTTGATAGGGTATCCCACTATATAGGGACTGTGAGAGTCCATTTATTTGTGAACTCAAAAAAACTTAAAGAAAGATTGCAATTCTCTCCCATAGGAATAGGAAGAGGAATGATTTTTTTGAAATAAAAAATAACAACTATCAAAACAAGAGTATAGAAGTCGAAAAAGGACTCTATACTCAACCAAGATTAATTGTTATAACTAAAAAAATGCCTAGATAGAGCAATTTTTGTTATAATTCTTACATATTGGGAACAAACTTCTTCTCCTACATGACTATTAAAAGATAAGAGTGACACTTGGTCATCCATGATTTGATCCTTAAATGATCGCCTCTATCTTCTTCTGAAAGTTATTGCGCTGTAAAAAATTAAATCCTTTGCATCAAACTATTATCCTTATGCTACGAGTTGAGAAGCCCATCACTACAGGTTGACAAGTTCCTTGCTACAAAAGTTAGTCCTTATTATTCAAGGCATTTTCATTGCTAACAACTATAATTAAACATGAAATCCTACTAAGCTCATGAACATTCATACCTCATACACACACTTATTAATATAACATATATCAAATTCAAATGCTTTAAATTGCTTAAAGTATATAAAAGTTCTGGTAATGTCTTTCAAATTTTAGAAAGAAATAAGAAAAATGTATGTAACTTCAACAAGGAAATAGGACATTATTATGGCTCATCACCTAGGAACATCCACAAAGATATGGAAATATATAAGAAAAACTGTTGTGACACAACTCTCACCATTTATCTTCATATCTCTCCCAATTTCTCCACACTCAACAAATGAAAGAGATTAAAGAGCCTCCATGATTTTACTAAAATTAATAAATACAATGATAAAAAAATTACCAAAAACATAGTGATCATACTACACACAAACCTCAACTACAATGTCATGTGAACTCGAACATACAAAAAGAAACATAAAACCAAAGAGAGTACCTATAAATCAAAATAATGTAGCATGCCCTTTTACTAACACCTCTAAGTGCTCAAGCTATGGAAAGTAAGATCTTCACAAAATCCCAAATAAAAAATTATTATCAACATCCAATCATAGATCCAATAAAGATGTAAGCCTATCAAACAAAAGGAAGATCAAATCAAATAAATCATTCTCAAAACCAAGGAATAAGCCCAAAAACATATTTTACACTCCTCAAATAAGCTATCCAAAACTAGCATCCATATATCAAGAATCATTCCCATGAGAAGGAAAATGAAAAATAACTTGTGCCAAATAGTACTCAAATAATATTTTGAGAACCAACATCCATAGATCAAGACTCACTACCATGAGAAAATAAAGTATGAAACAAAATGCGTCTAAAAACAAGGTGGTCAATACTTATTAGATTATTTACAATAAAGAGGACTAAGGGTGGGGAATAATATTCCTCCTCCAAGATACACTAAGGCACAATGAATCCAAGAATAATCTCCTCAATATTTCCATGTTGAACTCACATCCAAGCTAGGTGTACACTCCTTGATCTTTCTATTGAAACTTCATCAAAGATTAACTATCTCAACACATAATCTCCAAGAACAAGAGATCTGCTAGCCTCATCCAAATTTTAAATAGGTGTACAATTTATCATCTCATGCTAACTAAAATCCAATGAAACACCATAATAACTAGAAGCACACAAGAAAAATGATCACACCACTCATCAATCAAATAAATTTAAATTACTTCCAAAGTTGCAATCTTGAGAATTAATAAATTGCATGATGTCATGATCTAAATATCCTCAAAGTAAGGTTATATTTCCCAAATGAACATATTTTCTCCAAAGATCATGTATTATGCCAATACCCTAATGCATAATTAAGAGTCCACCATGGTATAATAATAGACATTGTCTAAACCAAGGATCATATGCCAAATTGACAATTCTTAATTGAAACCTTAACCAAAGACTATAAGAATCTTCAATAGTTAATTAAGATGCCAAAATATCAAAATCACATGAAGATAACCATCTCCTATAAATAGTACTCAAGATGTCAAATAACTATCACTACATACAAGAACAAGGTTTAAGAGTTCTTCCATGACACCAAAAACCACTGTAAAAGATCATTCATCATCAAATAATGAATCCACATCACTACCAAAGCTCTCATTCAATTATGATATTAAGATATTCACGACATCATGATAAACACACCCTAACTAAAGATCGTATCACCTTCATACAATCAAAAACTCAATTACATCATTAGGAGATCCTTAAGGGAATGGTCTCTAAACTAAGAAGATAACCACCACTAAAATATAATTTCCAAAAGATCCCACTGGACCATGTAAACAAGATATCCATGAAATCATGATAACCATCTCCTAACTAAATCTTATTTGTGGCCCCCACACAATCAAAGAATTCAACTGTAACATCAAATGATACTAAGGGGAAAAGAAAAACCATGATCTCTAAACTAATAAGATGCATCATGACCTACAATTAGGAATCACTCCAACACCACCAAAAATGCATCTACATAACAACTATATTGCTCCAAAGCCCCAAATGCACAAGGAACCTCTATGACATGATGATCACCACCAATAATGCCCCTACATAAAATTTGCATCGAGTCTCACATGTATACACTTTTTAGTCAAAAAGTCTAGGTACTACAACATGACTATATTAGGTTACACTATCTCTTTACCTCATAATGAAAAGTAAAATAATGAGCCAAGTAACCAAACTAGGTCACCAAAAAAATTACATTCGCACTAAATTATCTATGGGTATAAATGGCTAGTATATAATTTATCTCACAATGCAATATACAAATTCAACCATACATTGATAACCATGTGAAATATAAAAAAATAGAGATAAACATGTAAGTATTTTATTAATCAAACATTAAATCACTACTAGATTGTATTTTTCGCAAGCTCACAAAGTACCACCATCAAGAGAAATAAAAAAGAGATCAAATATAAATGTAAGTGAACAAATTACATATCAACATATCTAAACCTGAACCACTATGAAGTGCTCAAAAAATTCTTTATGTCACCTATAAGAATTCCAAAATTGGACACATAGACACAAGATATGTCTTTTCAAAGCAAGAAAAGAAAAACTAACTTCCAACTAACATTATTTTACCCAAAATAGTAAAATATAGAAAAACCATCAATACCATAATATAGTACTTGGAAAGAATTTTTTATCAACTATAAGAATGCAAAAATTTGAATCCTTGGGTGAAAGCTATGCCCTCCAAAAATCTTCCTCCTTGAGTAAATCCTAATGCAATTGGGTAATTGGTGGGATAAGAATGGGTAGTTTGTTAGTGGTAGGTGATGATGGTTGGTTTCTAGGCTAGGTTTATCCCCTTATAGAATAGTCATGATTAGGAGCTAGTTCCCCATGACCAAGTATAATGGCAATTGATTCCCCATGTCATCGAAGGTTGGCGCCCACAACCCTTATGTTGGCTTATTTATTTACAAAATAAATTAGTCTCTTTTATATGCCTTCAAACATAGGTGAATATAACCTAAATACATTCTAAACCTTTCTATGTTGATGACTACACTTGCCAAATATTGTGCCATATGGACTGTATGAGATCTTTTTCAATTATATTCCTCCATGGCCCTAAAAATAGCCAAAAAGTTTCTATTACCTAACATGGTCATGTTTCATATGGATCTATAGGTTTTTGGGCATTTTAGACTCAATAGTGAGGTTTAATTTTATTTAAGAGATCTCTAGTAAAAGATCACCCCAAAACCTTTGCTAAGAAAATCCCAAATAGAAACCTACTTGCCAAAATCTCCATAAAACCCAAGATTTGTAACAATTGGTAAGTCTTCTAATACACCTATAACCTCTAAAATACTTTAATTATTTTCCTTAAAAATCCATAGATTCAACTATACATAGGAATATACTCATTCCAAGGGTTAAGAATACCAAGAATATTTCTTCCCACAACTTGACAACTAGTATTTGATACCAAATGAAAGGAAATTTGTAGCTATAATAAATTATTTTTGCATAACCCTAAGATATAATAACATGCAAACAATATTTATATATACAATTCAAATGAATAGACAACCATACCATCAAGATGACACAAGTTGCACCATAGGAAAATCGTCATAAGGGCAAAAACTCAGCCTCCATAAGCACTCACACACTCAATGTATTAACTCGTGAACAAATATTATAATATATTTGTAAAGTCTCCATGAAAGCTTTATGAAACATCAAGCTCCCTACTTGCACTCCATGTGAGCAAGGAAATGAGAATCATGTAACCAAACATCCCAATCCATTCTTCCTTTTATTACATATACAACTTACATGCAATGTTAATCAACCTTAGTAAACAAGCCAAAAGGTTATAATAGCCAACCTAGTCAACATCAATAATTACGTGTGCTTGCTTTTATAGAAATAATATTGCACAAAACTACTAGAAGTGGTATCATATAAACCGTGTCTAATAACATGAGCTTAAAAAATCATGTTCCTCTAATTTTCTTTTTGCTAATAAGTTTTCCCTTATTGGTACTAAGTTTTCCCAATATTAAATATTTATTTCAATATTACATACAACATACAAAGTCTCCAAGAATGTGTAATCCATGTGATGCATGTATCTTTAGATTCCCTATGTGCACCATAAATAATATTAGTTTTTATATTATGCAAGGTGAACAATACACCTTTTCCCAACAATAGTAAGGATGTATTTAGTTACAAGAGTGTTGATGAAATTTGGGATCATGGTTTTTAGGCCCATGGCATTGGAAATATTTCCTCATTTATTGGTTTTCCCAATGATTTAAAATCAATTGCTTGGGATTGTATTTAGACAAGTTGTTGTGATAGCTTTCCAAGGTAAGAATATTTTATCAAATTGATCAAGAGATTTTAAAAAACTCATCAAGTGCATTAAGAATAAATTATTTAAATGTGTATTTTGAGGAAGTAAGATCAATACAAGTTAAATTCTCTCTATATTGTAATAATCTTCTTGTTGATTATATATTGAGTGACATTTTGTTATTTCTAGAATTTTTCTAAAAGGATTTCCTAGGCTATTCCTTGTCCTCATGTGTATTTGTTATTACCTTCCTCTATTTTTTACAATAGTTTTTACATTGTAATGATTTTAACATAATTCCTCTCTATTATATTTTTTGTATTCTAACCCTAGCATTCAAATTTAAAAATTTTACACTTAAGTCATCCTAGTATTCACATTCAAAAATTTCACAATTGAGTTAGTGGATAATGACTAATTTGGATTAGGTTGGATTGGAATCATGATTACATTTGAGTTAAAAAATGGTTCAAGTTGCATTCTTAAACCAAATTCAAGTCTTATAATAAAACCTTGGATGTAATAGATGAGTATTTAAATAAATAAGTAAGCTAAATCAAATAGAAATTCAATATATGGTGAAATATAAATGAAATGAATTAGGGTTGCGTACCTTGAAATAAACACAATGTGAACTTTGACTAGTGTGATGGTTTGATTAAAGACTTATATTTGAGATTTAAAACTAGAATCTAGTTTTCATAGGTAAGATGACTAAAATTGGTGAAGATGAATGTTTGAGATATTATTGTGACATTAAAATTATCTAAGGGAACGATCCCATCTAAAATTTTGTAATTCCACCCTTGGAACAATCAAATATTCAATACTTGAAAATCTTGTTCACCTAATTATATTTTAGGTAAGGGAAATAGTGTGGTATTTCAAAGCATGACATGGATTATTGTAAAAGGATAAAAATTTGGGACTTCCTTATACCTTAGTCAAGCCTCAATACTTAGTTAACAATAATATTAAAAGAGACAAATGATTATAATAGATGTTGATATTAATGTGAGTGTTAAAGATGTCCTTTGAAGTGTGTGTTGATTGATTATTGATGCCCAATACTATTGGATGGGAAATAATGACTAATTCCTATAAAAGGAGAAATGATTTTTATTCTTATGATTTTTTTATTAATTGATACTAGATGATCTCAAAGTTCTAGACGATGATGTCTTTATATATTACAACCTTAGACACGTATGTCAAAAAAATTGGCAATTATGATAATGGGTTAGAAGATTCGAGATTGGAATATAAAATAAAATTTGGAAGAATAAGACAAGATCATATGTAGGGAGGATTTTAGAATTGTGAAAAACATGAGCCACTAGATCAAATAATTAACAAAGACACCTTCCACTCAAGAGATCTACAAACAAAGAATTGCTATATTCCTCAACAAGAAAAAGCTATAGAATGAACTTCAAGAATCTTCAAGGAAAACAATAGTACTCAAAGGTTTCCAAGGTATTCAAAAGGCATGATAATAAAATGAGGGTTGAGTGCTATATAGGAGCAACCCTAAATGGTAAAGGGATTAGATCATGAAGTGTCAACATCTCATGCAATGAGATATAATGATTGAATAATAGCTCTGTAGTTAACATAGTAAATCACTCCTAAGTTTAGCTTGCATGAGAATAAATTGGACTAATAATTAATTAAAGATTAATTAATCACTATTTAATACATGATTACTCTAACAAAGATGTTTCTAATTAAAGGAGTGTTGATGAATTTTAGGATCATATTTTTAGGCCCATGGTATTGGAAATATTTCATTATTTCCTAGTTTTCCCATTCACTATAAATCAAGTGCTTGGGATTATATTTGGAAAGTTTTTGGGATAGGTTTCCAAGGTAGGTACATGTCATTTTTTTCACAATATTAAGAAAATCTCATAAAGTTTATTGATAATAAGTCCTTTGAAGATGTATGTCATCATATTAGGTACGTGATTGAGAATACAAGACAAACACAAGTGAAGTTCTATATATTTTAATCACCCTCTTGTCAATAGATTAATCATGCATTAGCTAATAATCAATTAATCTTTAATTAATTATTAGTCCAATTTATTTTCATGCACTTAAGCTAAACTTAGGAGTGATTTATTATGTTAATTAGAGAGCTATTATTAGATCATTTTGTCTCATTGCATGAGATGTTGACACTTGTCATGATCTAATCCCTTTATCATTTAGGGTTGCTCCTATATAGCACTCAACCCTCATTGTATTATATATTCTTCTCTTGAACTCTCAACCTTTGAGGACTCTTGTTTTCCTTGAATTTTCTTGAGGTTCATTCTGTAGCTTTTTCTTGTTGATGAATATTGGATATTATTGTTTGCATATCTCTTGCATAGAAGGTGTCTTTGTTTGTTGTTTGATCATGTGGCTCATGTTTTTTCACAATTCTAAAATGGTATCAAAGCATAGATTCAACAAACCCCTTCTTAATTTATGAGGTTTTTTTCTTCAACAAGGGTTACAGGCTTCAAATCTGGAATCCCCCCTTTTTTTTTTTGCAAAATTTGGAGGTGGGTGAATTTTTGGTACATTTGGAACCAAAATAGAGTCTTCCATTAGATTTAGAGCTGTCGAGAAAGTGAGTTTTTCCTTTTGTTTAGCTTGATTTGGATTCCTGAGATCAAATCTACAAGGGTATGAAGTAGTTTTTTTTTCTAGATTCGAAGGGTAGCTACGATTTCATAGAATTTTGGTGTGAATAGAACCTCATGGTTGGATTCAAAAGTTCGATTCGATGAATTTTGATTATAAATTTTCCCACATTCCCTGTCAGAAGCTTCTGAGGCAATTTTTTTTGCACATGCCCCCTGTACAGCCTATGCATGTAGTTAAAAAAAAAGGTATGGTGATTTAAAAAATAAATAAAAAATTAGTTTTTAAATTGTTTTTTTTTTTTAAATTTTTAAATAAAATAAAAATAAAAAGGTAGGTTCATTTATTCCCTACACGTAGGGTACTTTCCATACCCTCACGGCAGGGTACTTGCCGCCCAAGTGGGCACCACCGATGGCTTCTGCCTCAGCTGACCAACGACTCACCCACTGGGCCGACTTTTCTTTCTTATTAGTGGACAAGCTTTTTTCAACGAACATGCTTTTTTTGGAAAATCCTAGAGAATATTCCAACCAATTCTCAGTATATTTCATCCCCTATGTATTTTTTTTGGACCAAATTTTTTCTTTTTGGTAAGGGAATATTCCCTTGGAATATTCCATCAACATCATGTTGACATTAGCGATACGAACTACTGCATGGCCCCCTTTGAACCCTCTTTGTGCCCTAAAGGAGGTGGTTTTTTTCTTTTGGTCATAAGTTGGGCATACGATATTGAATTTTGGTGAACAAGATATTGTCAGAAAGTTGGTTTTATAATTTTTTTTGGTGGTGTGGGTCTCATCACCTGTTTCTGTTGATGGTGCATTTTATAGCCTATTGAAGTTAGAGGTGTTGTTTTCAGTCCTGAGCTCATAAATTTTGACCCGTTTCTCTATTTTTTGTGATTCTAACGATGTTGGGATGGTCTTTCAAAGCTCTTCACAACCATCCATGCCATTTTTCCATATTTCTCTCTAGGTATATTTTATTTTGTTTTTGTGTTTTTGCACACTAGTGAATTACTTGGACATCTTAGATCCTGGAAACTCTTCGTTTGTGTGGGATGACTCATTTTTGGTTGTTCTGCATGTATTTCCATTTTTTTTTTCCTATTTGGGCATTATAGACATCTTTTTTATGCACAATATCTTTTGTAGATGCATTGAGATAAAGTGCCATTCTGGTTGATAATTTTTAGGGATTTCACACATCTTGTTGTGCCTTTTGTACTCACACTATGTTGGTTACATGCATTTCGGTTAGATGGATCATTTATCATATGGACACTCTTGCATTCCTGTTTATAGAGGTTCTTCATTTCAACACTATATCAATCAATATTCGACAACAGTCTACAACTTCTTTGTGCTTCAACGATGTTCTACATGTTCCTCTCTTTTTGGGACATTATTTTGGTTGGAGGCTTCTTAGCCCTTTACCTTGTTTTAGAGGCTTTTCAATCCATCATTCTCCTTTCTCTCTTTTGGAGAGGAGTTTTTACCATGTGGATTTCTCCTTTTCTCCACTTTTGAGAGATCTTTTGTTTGTACATGGATACCTCACCAGGCTTTATTTGTTGGAACCCATCATGCATTCTCTTTTTAGTGTTTTTAGCTATTCCTAAGTTCATCTTAAGGGGGGGTGTTAGAGTAATCATGCATTAGCTAATAATTAATTAATCTTTAATTAATTATTAGTCTAATTTATTCTCATGCACTTAAGCTAAACTTAGGATGATTTACTATGTTAAATAGAGAGATATTATTAGATCATTATGTCTCATTGCATGAGATGTTAACACTTGTCATGATCTAATCCCTTTCTCATTTAGGTTTTCTCCTATATATCACTCAACCCTCATTGTATTATATCTTCTTCTCTTGAACTCTCGTCCTTTGAGGGCTCTTGTTTTCCTTGAATTTTCTTGAGGTTCATTCTGTAGATTTTTCTTGTTGAGGAATATTGCATACTATTGTTTATAGATCTCTTGTGTGGAAGGTGTCTTCGTTTGTTGTTTGATCCTATGGCTCATATTTTTTCACATTTCTAATAAAAATATATTGAATGGTGTTATGTTATTGCTAGGGTTTCCTAAGGAATTCCTTTTGTTCAAGTGTGTTTCTTGTTATTTTCCTCTATTTTGATGTAATAGTTTATAAATTGTAATGAGTTTAGTATGGTTGTCTCTATTAGAAAACATGTATTTCCTTTAAAAAATGATGTAAAATTTTATCATTTTATACAATACCCTAAATTAAAATAAAAAAACTCATGCTTGAGTTTTATTAAATCCATGATTAAATTTAATTTTGAACAAAAAGGGTCCAAAGCCGCACTTACACTCTTGAACCAAATTAGAGTCCTATAATAAAACCTTTGATATAGGAGATGTGTATTTAAATTGAAAATTGAGATACTAATTTAATATTTGATGAAATTTAAATGAGATGCATTAGGGTTGAATACCTTGAAGTGGAGCGATTAAACTATTGTGATGGCGAAATATGCTAACTAATGTTTTGAAGAATTACACAACATAAACCAACGATAGCCAAGCTGGATTGGTGAAAAATAGGCGAAAACCAAAAAACACATGAAAATTCAAGCCAGAATGCACACTCAATCCCAAGGAGAGGATGGAGTGTTGTCATATGGCGGAGAAACTAAAGAACAGTACTTGAAATGAAACAAACTCAACGTCAAGAATGTGCACTCAAGATCCCATTGAGGGCGAGGTGCTAACATATGACGGAGTTATTAATTGAAAACTGAAATAAATAGGCGGATAACCAACCATAAGACAATTTCCACACTACCACCAAACAGTGGGGGGAAAAGACTACAATTAAAACACTTCGTCTGCTGCGGCAGGCATCCACTTAAGAGTGGGGATTCACCACTTGAGAGTGGGTACAAAGATATATCAAATGTTCGTTCTTCCACACTGGCAGTAAACCATCCGGGGGTAATTAATATGAAATTAAACAAGTAATTTGCAGCAATGACATTGGTTGGATTAGTACTACTAAATCTCAACCTTACAATTCAAGAGTCTGCAAATACAAGTATTACAATGATAGGAAATAAAGCCAAGAAGAGAAGAATGTATTCTATCAATGTTCTTTGACTTCCCAATGATAAATTAAAGGCCAAACTGAAAATTAATGCAATCTGATATAAAAATCTGAGTTCTGGAAATTTTGATCAGCAAACTGTAAACACCATAAAATGCTCATAACTTGGTCAAATTACCTCCAAATGACGTGAAATCAGTTGCAATGATCTCCTGGAAGATAGGCGCCCATTCCATGATGAAGAAACAGCAGCAAATGATGAGTATTATTTTCTTAGCACAATTCCCAATGTTCCAGAATGGTACGGCCTTGAGCAAGGGCGATTTTGACAAGTAAAAAATCATAAACTCAAAACTAAAATCTGAAACTCTCCAAAGATGGTCGCCTTGGGTGTAGGAATGGATTGGAAAAGTACCCTCAAGCAAATTAAATTCACTCCAAAAGCTGTATGCAAAAACCACTTTCAGCTGTGACTGTATCAGCAACTTCAAAACTGGAAATTTCATCAAAATCTTCAACTATTGAGCTCAATCTGCTAGTCTGATTTGAGAAGCAACAAATGACCAACTAGGTGTTATATTTCAAACACGAAATTGGATTGGAACTAGGAGGTAGACATCCTCGAAGCAATATGTCAATTGTCATTTCGACAGCATAACTTTAGCATAATTTTCATGGATGAAATGCTGGAGCAAAGACCTTCAATAAATAAGAGCTCACAAACTCTTCAAATGCCTGAGAAGCAGACCAAAAGACACAGGAGACCCTTCAATTTCCCAAAACCATTCAACTTCTCAAGGTGGCGTCCCAAAAGCCTCATAAGAAATTCACTTTATTCAAAAAGTAACTTTTATAAAAGTGGCGTCCAATTTCAAGTTGAGGAAATATTTGAATAAAGAATAAATAACCTTATAATGAAGGCGTACCCTTCATGGCCCCACTTTTAAAAACAACTTAAGTTATCTCCTTAGGCCAAGGGGGGGTGTCAACAGTGAATTAAAACATAATGCCTTTAATTAAATATTTTTCACCAAATAAAGCTTTCTGAAGACCAAACCAATATAACAACAACTGCTCCAACTGCAAGGGACTAAGAATAGACAACCGCAACTGCCACAACTAGCATTTACTAAAAATAGTGAATAACATGAAATGCCACAAAACTCCAAGCCCGAGAGCCCCTAATTTCACTCATTTCAGGTCCTATGGAGTTAGGAATAGTGATGGTGCAATGTAATCAACGATGAGAAGGGGACATTACATGATGTAATTGAAGCCTTATACCTAAAATTTAGATTTTGGATTAGATAACTAAGATGACTAAAATTAGAGAAGAGTGTCTAGGATGGGATTGTAATGTTATGCTATTAAAATTAAGATTCAATTATGAATAATTTGAGTCAAAACCATTGATCCATATTTAAATTTAAAATTACATAATTGAATCCTAATATAAATATCATAATTTGACGCACTACAAAAAATACCTTCTAGTTGTCCTGTGATCATGACATCAATATTTTCTAAGGGAGTGATCCCACTTGAATTTATGTGATTCCATACTTGGCATAATTATATCTTTGACACTTATAAAACTTGTTCACTTTATGATATTTGAGGTAAGGAAAATAGTGTGGTGTTTTAGAGAATGGTAGGTATTTCTATGTAAGGATTGAAATTTTGGACTTCCTTATGCCTTCGTTTCATATTGGAACACATTATTTCTCGCTTTGGTCTTCCTTCCACATTAGTTTCAGCCAATGGTACACCATTTAAGAACAATGATATGAAGAAATTTTTGGAAACATTTCACATTTAGCACTATTTTCAACACCTTACTACCCATAGTCTAATGGTCAAGCAAAAGCAACTAATACAACTCTTGAGAAAAACTTGTAAAAAAAAGTAAGCAAACATAACAAGGATTTGCACACTCAATTATCTTATGCATTGTGGGACTATCACACAATTATTCGAACATCCATAGGAAATACACCTTATAACCTTGTTTACGGCGCTAACGCAATAATGCCTTTAGAGTTAGAAATTATTTCATTGAGAATTTCTCTTAGAAGGCTTATTGATGATACTACCTATAAAGAGAAATGATTACAACTTGAAATGCTTGAGGAACAATGCATCAAAAATCTTGCGCATCTTCAAGCTTATTCCAAAAGAATGCAATGAAGTTACAATGATAATGTCATTCCTCGTTCATTTAACAAAGGTGATTTGGTGCTATATGAAAATCAATGTAATGTTAATGCTGCCCCAAGTGAAAAAGGAAAGTTCAGTCCGAATTGGTTAGGACCCTATGTTATTGATGGAAGCTATGGGTCTGGAGCATATATATTAATAGAAACAGATGGAACACCTCTCAAAGAACCTATCAAAGTTGTGCATTGGCACAATTATTACACTTAACATCTCTTTTGAATAGTATATATATTAAAGCATGTTGTTAGATTAAGTAGATGGTTGTCTATTTTATCTCACATTGCTTCATTCTTGACAAACATTCTTGGTGTGTTTTGAATTATGTAGAGTAATTATTCATTATGTTGAATTATTACTTTCCTTTACATGCTATTCAAACCCCTGTGTGTGTTGCGTTAAATTAGATCATTACATGCATTCAATTTTAGAATTAGATCTTAAGTGCATTTAGTTTAACACAAAACACTTGATCAGAATGTAGTATCTAATGTAAACATAGGTGTTTAGGTTAGATCACATAAAATTAGATCATGGAGACATTTCTTAAATAATCTTACAAAGATTGTTTAATAGAACACATTGGCATCTAATTCAATAAAGAACTCATAGAAACAAACACAAATGATCATATATATATATCATGAAAGTTTATGTACATAATCAACACATGTGGCATAACATAACATAGCATATCTAGTGTGGCCTATGGATTCTAGAATCCTCAAGGCATGGTGATCGTGCTCATTGAAACACAGTCAATCGTGATCTACTCATGGAGCTCATATGATCTTGTAGGCCTTGTACCCTTAAGTCATTGCATCATGTATGAGTGTTGCGATGTGCTCTTGATCTATATAGTCCCTATCGCCCTATACTCTAACTGGATTTTCCTGAACTCTAGTGAGCTCTCCTTGCACCCTGTTGAGTTTTGACTCGCTCTCGACTGGGACTCGGGTGGCTCAAAGCTCCTTGTTGTTGGGAAAATGTGTCTCAACCTTGCAATTATATACGATTTATTGATAGGATGTATGATGGTATGTGGTGATTGATCATACAAATATTGTACACTCATAACAAGACGTGGGGTTCGGGGCAACGCTCATTTTTTTTTCTTTGCTGACATGTCAAGGTTTTTTCCTGCTAACACGTCAAGGTTTTTTCCCGCTGACACATCAAGGTTTTTTCCTTTTGACAGGTCAAGGTTTTTTCGTTAACACGTCAAATGAAAAAAAACTTGTAAAACCCTAATTCTAGAAGGTTCCAAAAAGATTATTATAAGCGAGTGGGATGTATGTAGATGGGGGTGTATTATGAGAGTATGATAGCGGTTGTGTTATCTCTTGATCTTTGGTGGTGATACTCCTTTGAGAAGCTTGTCGTGCAAGTATATTATAATTTTTTTTATTTTTTAATAATATTGGGCAGCTTTTGGAGTGTGGGGTTTTTCTCCCTAAAGGGTTTTCCCCACATAAATTATTGTTTCGTGGTATGCATGATATTTGAGTTTATTTTTGATTAAGTTTTTGTAACTGTTAAAGATCTGTAAAAGTTTTGCATTATTCTACTCTCAAGGTTAGTGTAGGAAGTTGTTCTGCTACCTTAGCTTCCTTACAAGTGGTATCAGAGCTTGATCACCTTTGGTTTCAATTGTGGGTTGTTGGGTTTTTTGAACTAATCCAGATTTGAGTGGGAGCTTGTGCAGATGACACTTTGTGATCTTGTTGCAGGAATTTTTAGATAACAAGTTCATCAGGGAGAATAGAGGTGGAGATTTTTTTTGGAAATAATTTTGAGATGTGGAAGCTAAAGATGGAGGATCTATTGATAGATCGGGATCTGTGGGATGTTGTTGATGAGAATATTTCAAGGCCTATAGATCCTGCTCAAGCTGCTCAGTATGATGTTATGGACCATAAAGCCAAGGGTCTAATTAGATTATGCTTGGAAGACTCTATTTTAATTCATTTCCATGAAGAGACCTCTGCACATAAACTATGGAAGAAGCTTGGTGAGATGTATCAGGCCAAATCTTTAGTGAACAAGATTTTTTTGAGGAAGAAGTTGTATTCCTTGAGAATGGAAGAGGGTGGATGAATTACAGACCACCTAGAAGCATTCAATATGTTGGTAGCTCAATTGGCATCAGTTGGTGTCAAAATGGATGAGGAGGAGAAATGTCAGATCTTGCTTTGTTCTTTGCACAGTTCATAGGATTCTCTTATT
>VDFB02314747.1:0-17063 GCA_007258455.2 Sequoia sempervirens
TTCATATATTGGAATAAAACAAGGTGTAGTGACAATTTATTGTGACAGTCAGAGTGTGATATGTCTAGCCAAGAACCCAATGTTTTATGCTAGGACCAAGCACATTGATGTGTAGTATCATTTTGTTAGAGATATGGTTGAAGATGATAGGGTAAAGTTGGTTAAGGTAGAGACTTTGATGAATGTTGTTGATTCTTTAACTAAGCCTGTGAGCACAAAGAAGTTTAGATGGTTTTCAGAGACTATGGGCCTTTCAGTCCCCTAGCAATTAGAGATGATGATGACACCCTTTTGTTGTCCTTGCAACGTGTTCAACAAGTGAGAGATTTGTTTGGAAAATGTGTCTCAACCTTGCAATTATATACGATTTATTGATAGGATGTATGATGGTATGTGGTGACTGATCATGCAAATGCTGTACACTCGTAACAAGATGTGGGGTTTAGGGCAACAACCCAAAATTTTTTTCACTCACACGTCAAGGTTTTTTCCCACTAAAATGTCAAGGTTTTTTCTCGTTGACACGTCAAGGTTTTTTCCCGTTGACACGTCAAGGTTTTTCTGTTAACACGTCAAATGAAAAATAACCTTGTAAAACCCTAATTCTAAAAGGTTCAAAAAAACTTATTATAAGCGGGCGGGATGTATGTAGACGGGGGTGTATTTTGAGAGTCTGATAGCAGTCATGTTGTCTCTCGATCTCCGGTGGTGATACTCTTGCAAGAAGATTGCTCTGCAAGTATATTTTAATCTTTTGATTTTTGAATAATATATTGGGTGACTTTTGGAGTGTGGGATTTTTCTCCTGAAAGGGTTTTCCCCACGTAAATCATTGTGTCGTGGTATGCATGATATTTGTGTTTATTTTTGTTTAAGTTTTTGTAACTGTTAAAGATCTGTAATTTTTTTGCATTATTCTCCTCTCAAGGTTAGTGTAGGAAGTTGTTCCCCTACCTTAGCTTCCTTACACTCATATGTAGTTTGAAGTTGTACAATCTCATCTATAACCTACTCCCCTCTATCTATAGATGGATCAATGATCCTCGTAGTATCCTCGTACATTGTCCTCCATCTAGCTAAGGGATCAAAAATGTCAGCATGACACCTCGCACTAGGTAATGACATGTGCTCCACTCGTGTGTCCTGATGTGGGAGCAAGGAAGGGTCTATCTTTGTAGTGACTCAATGGAAGAGATCTCTCCACTCTCACATACACATTGCAAGATGGTAATCATAAAGAATGTTAGAAAAAGATATGATATGTAAAATATGAATACCTATAAAAATAATAAAACTTCAATAAGCACATCATTACCTAGATCTCTAGCCCACCGATCGGGATATCGGTGTGGGATGATAGGTCCCTCATGAGAAGGAAGCATGGAAGATGTTGCACCACTGCCCTCCTCACTCTCATGAATGGTGATGCCTATTGTGGTTGCTGACTGTGCTTGAGTGACTCGTAGGTGAGATGAAGGTCTCTCCTCGGGGGAATCTACAACCTCTTTTGGCTCAAATGAATCATCACTCATTGGTTGTGGATCCTCCTCCTCATCACTCTCCTCTAAGTCCTCTACTCTATCATCATCTATATCCCCATCTACAGATCCATCCTCTCTCTCATCTCCATGACCTGGAAGATGTCGAGTGTCGCATGTGGGATGGTGCATAGGGAAAATGTGTGTAGGTTGTGCTCTCACCCACCAGTGCTTGTAGGCTATAGTGGTACCTACATCATCCAAGTCCAATGATGGGGGCACATCCTGGTCCTCATTTTTTAAATTTCTAAAATCAACATCATTATCTGTGGGATGCTAGATGTCTCTTGGTCTGGAGCCACTTCATGTAGCTCTCAGGTATGTAGGTCATGGCCTAGTAGATAGTTGAATCTATCCAAATTTCCACATGAATCAATCATATTAAAAGGGAATAACTATATAGTCATGTCGTCCAAGTAAGAACCTATCCTGCTACATCTTGACAAGTTCTCGTGTGAGATCTAGCCATTGGGGTATGGTGTAGTAAAGTATCCATACTATCTCATCTTCCTCCAGGTGATCAAACTGAACCCTCCAATATAACAAATCCCCAAACTACCAAATCTATCTCAGTGTTTAGCTGAATGCTCATGGATAACCCATGGTTGCTATCATCAGACAACTTATAGGCCTAGTACACGTGATATGCTCAAAGGCTAAAACCTATAAAAGCGTATAGCGTACTATGATGTGTAGCTCTCGATATACAAAATGCCAAAGATCATAATAAAGATGAAACAACATACCGCGACCCCAAGAATAGACAGTCTGATGTTGCTCCATCTAGAAAATAGTGTGAATGAGGCCACCATCTAGGTGTGTGCCTCGTCCATCTAGTACATGAGATAGAGCCATAGTAACAACCATGATCCACTGAAGCAATGGTGAGTGTGCATATAGAAGCCACTGTAGCTCAACGCGAGCCTTTATGTCCTCTAGAAAAATAGGGTGACCCACACAATACTTGATATCTCATCTCATCTACCTGCACATGTGATCCTCATCTATATGGATGGTCTCACCCTAGATGGGTAATCTCAAAATACAATGTACATCCTCTAGGGTCACTATCATCTCTCTTGAGGGAAGATGGAATGTGCATGTGTTTGCGCTCCATCTCTCTACTAATTCCATCACATATCATCATGATACCTCATGGGTGGCATGATGTAGATCCAGAATAAGCTAGTGTCGCATAAAATGTTAACCTCCTCGGAAAGTCGAGTAACCTGCTCCCAGAGAAGGGTGAATAATCTACCTCTTAAATGTTGGAGAGCGCGTGGTAGAACCTGAAAGAAACAAAAGCAATAATTAATAACATGCTTAAAAATATTAACCAAGAAATTAAAAGTGAAATAAAGTTTCTCTGGGACGCTTGGGCGAAAACTAGACACTTGGTTCATTTTTGGACAAGGGGTCTTGGACACTTTAGCCATTCTAGGACACAGGCCAAAATGGGATAGGTGTGCCACTTTTGGACAACGTCCGAGAACCTTCTAAAAATACATAAAAAAATACTATAAAATAAAAAAAGTAAACATAAAGCAGGGTACAATGGACTCACCATGTGTTGGAGCTCACCACATGCCACCTTCTCTCATAAAACACCCACTCTAGGGGATCTATATGCTCATCGACTCAACATATTTACTCACTCTGCAACAAGGTAATTTTTTAAATAGTAAATATCAAAAGATGGTCAAAAGCATAATTTTTCACTAACATATAGTAAAGACTTTTAATAGTACATTTCCTTCCAATCATCATGATGGGGGCTAGTGAACTCCATTTTCGATGATATTTGTTGCGTTGGATTTGTGGTTCCATCCCCGATCTTATTTAATATCTATTGATATGCGGTATTGTAACCTCAATACCCTATTGTAAAACATTCACATCACTAAGTAAAGCAATTTAGCGAGGCTAGATTGCTACTCTTATTCCACCTTCATAAAGCAAGCGAAATTAGGGGTAATACATCTACCTTTGAATTTGATTCTCCATAAAAGTTTGACATTTTTTAAGATGGTTTTGAACAACTAATGAATCGGTTTTGTAGGATGCGGTTCCTAACATTGTCGTTTTGTATATGACTACATTGGGGGCTTCATTCTCCCCATTCACAAATGAATTACAATATCCATATGAGTATCCTTTTATAAAGCATAATTTATTTTCGGTACTTTAGCTTACATATGCACATAGTGTCATATGGCCGCTAAAGTGGGGGCTAAATGTAGTATAGGAAATTGTACTCATTTCTATGTGATAGTAAAATTTCACACTTAATTTGGACCTATTTTAGTGACCTTACATTTATGCATTTTTACCCTTCATAAATAGGCCCATAATTCCCTTTATTATGCGTCCCAAGGCCTATTTTTATTGTTTTCTGATATTGTGACATGCATTGAATAAATGCATTTAACCACAAAATACATTGATCTTGGATTTTTAGGCCAGGACACATTTTCCCTTAGGTGAATGGGTCCCCTTTAGGATCCAAAATAAAAATTTAAATATGTTTTTGGTGGCATTTTAAAGTCCCAAATTTAAGTTTTAAATGTCGGCTATCAGGATCTAATATTCAGGAAATTAGAGAAGAAGCCTATAAGGCCTAGTCTTTTCATCATTTCAAACTAGATTGATAAGAGATCAAGTTTGATAAATCAAGGAGAAAATGATAAATTTTAGAGAACATTAAAGAAAGCAAAGTTGAAGTCTTAGAGTAGCATTTTGTGTGTATTTATAGGTCTTCAAGCTCATTTTGTGCAAGATTTGATCAAGCATTGTCCATGATTGAAGGTTGATACCTATGGTGGATAATGATGGATTCTAGGTTTGGGAGATGCATTTGGCTATTTTCCCTAACCTAATGACTTGTTTCCTACGTGATCCTATCTACTATCTTCATTCTACTAGCTACCTAAAGCAAGGTATTATCATATTTCAAATTTATTGGGGTGTACGAACTTCTACCTAATTGAATCTTTATCATTTATCATCATCATATGGGAATCATGCTCTAATGCACTTGAGTAGGGTTTCTTTGCATATTAGCTCTTAACAACCTTATATGGACTTAAAGTTAGGGTTTACACACATTTCCATCTATTAGATTTACACCATTTTATCAAGGTTTAATTACCAAACTTGGGGTTTGATCGAGGCAAACCCCTATCCACACAAAACAAAATTTTCTTTTGCAGATTTACTACAGGTTCAGATCCAAAAGACAAGATCTATAGGTATAGGAAGGAAATGCAAGTAGAGGACTCCAAAATCATATTTGTAAGTTTTAAAAAAGGCTATAGGGACCCATTTTCCCTAGGGAAAATGTGTCTTGCTTCAGATTGCAAAACCCAATTTTCAGACCAAGTGCAAACTATTTTTTCCTTCTCAAATTTTCCTGAAAGTTACTATTTTTATTTGTGCTATCCTTATACTCTGAATTTCAAGTTTTAAATCACATAATTATGTTCATTAAGTATTTTATTTTTATCTCCCCAAAGTGCATTTCAATCATTTTTGTCATTTTTTGTCATAAAGAAACAACAGGTCCTCCTAATAGGATTGGTTCACCTCAAGGTTGAAAGTCATCCTACCCTTGGGAGATCTTTTTTTCTAATGAAATTAGGGAAAAATGAGGTATCCTAGATCATCATTCCATTTTGGTTAAACACACTCTCATCCATTTCCCTTGATTTCACCCGCTATATACAAAGATGCATAAAATAGGTTAGGCTTATCCTAAATAGAGGCAAAAACAAGGGGAACATTAAAATTGGCTCATCTAGACTATCATCACTTATGGGTTCATCAAAACCTTGATGGATGGTAGAATTAGGAGATTTAAAATCCCCTTTTATACATTGGAATAATTTCTCCAACCAATGAGGATTGGTCTTTAGATATTCTAGTTGAGATATTTATATTTTTGTCTTCTTACAATATTCAATGAAATCAAAATAGTCATCAAGAGGAGCCAGTAGTGAGTCAACTGGTTTTGTACTTTGTTTAGCTTTTTCCATTGAAGTGGGATCCCTTTGAGTATACTTTTTGGTAAGGACATATTTATGTGTATTTTCTACACCTTTGGAAGGAACACCATGTTACAAGTATGAAGGTTTTGTCATTGATGTCAATAAGTTGGTGTTGTCACTAATGTCAACTATGTGTTGAGGAAGGTTGCTGAATGATGAGGATGTCAAGGATATTGAGAAAATTCTGAAAAAGAGGGAAATAGTTTGTTGTAGTTTATGTGCATGTATAGTTGAGATATTGAGGAAGTGTTGTGAGTATATGGAGCTATCTTTATGTTTTAATGTCTAGAGATGTGTTGGAATGAAGTAATGTGCTGAAACAGTGTCTCTGGTACTTGGTTTCCAAGTGCTTTTGAGAAAATTTGATAAATAGAGAAAATAATGTTGTGCAAGTGTTCAGAACATGCTCTGGGATGTGCTTCACATTTATTTTTTGTTGATTCTATGTCTGTGCGGATTTGATATGTTGTTCAAGGTTTTCAGTAGTTGCTATATCCAAAGTTTTGGTTTTTGGATCGTTGTATAGAGTGAGATATGTTCACCAGTGTGTGAACTAGGTTTTTAGTGGTGTTTGCTGTGGTCTAGGAGAAATGTATGTTCTCCACATTTCTCCACAGTTTGGTTTCAGGTTGTGCAGATCTGGGAAGTTTCTTATGTTGTTTATATCTTTCAAAATTCAAGGTTTCTCTTGATTTGGTGTAGTATAGTGTTTTTTTCATGCGTCAGCGTGCGTATGAGGTTAATTGGATGTTCTGCGTTGAAGTATTTCTATGATGCAAGTTTGGATGAATTCTTTGTTGGATCTTAGGTGGTTCATGGATTGTTCTAGATCATATAAAATATATTTGTGTGGTCCACATGTCATCTTGATCAAGTGGGAAGCATGTACTTAATAGTTTTATGTTGTTTAGCATGGGTAATGACCGACCTGGTGTTAACACTACATGTAAAGCCATTTCAAAGTTTGTGGAAGCGTGTTGAGGTGTGTTAGGAAAAAATTGGGTCCTAACTAAGGATTTATATGGGTCACCCTCATTCCTATCCACGAGAATGTTTAGGTGTTGACTTAATTTGAAATTGTAAGTGTAAAGGATGTGTTGCTGACCTTGGAGAAGGTTTTCAAGGTTGAGGATGGTATAAATAAGAGTGGTGTTGCTAGAAGATCTCAAGATAGATGTGAGTGATGAATGTGATGTGAATTTGAGAAGAGCAGTGTGAACTTCAAGTGTTGGACTTTTGAAGGCAAAGAGCTGGAGGCATCCTCAATCTTTCAAACAAAGTTGCGAAAGTGTTGGAGTAATTGTGGTGAATTCCTTTTTGCATTGAGATAGTGTTCTCTATGTAATATTTCTCTTCTATCTTATTTTTATAGTCTAAGTAGTGAGCTTTGGCTATGAGCCCTATTGGATAGTGTGTCCTATTCTGGAAATGAGCCCTATTGGACAGTGTGTCCTATTTTGGCAGTGAGCCCTTGTACCAGTTTTGCAATTACTTATATTATGAGCTAATCCTCATCGTGGTTTTTCCCTCATTGGGTTTTCCACATAAATCTGGTGTTCTCTTGTGTATGGTGTTGTTGATTCAATTTTTATTATCTGCATTTCATGATTAGTCACTTTAACATAATAAGGGCTTAATTAATGCTTGTAGATTTGATTGTTGTTGAGAGTTTTGATGTTTTAATTTGATACAACTGATTCACCCCACCTCTTAGTTGTCTTGTTCATTCAACAATTGGTATCAGAACAAGGTTCCTTGGAGAAGAGCTTAATCGCTTGAGGTAGATCTGAGATGGCGAACAAGTAAGATTTCCCTAAGTTTGATGACACAAACTATGCATTCTAGAAGACAAAGATGGAAGGATATCTGGAATCCTATGGGTATGAGATTGAAAAGGAAATAAAAACTCAAATGTTGCACCTGTGAATGGTCCAAGAACGAGTGATGAGATCAAGGCCCATGAAATAAATGGTAAGGCAAGATTTATTCTTTTGAATAGTCTTTCAAATTCTAAATTAGTAAAAGTTATGAATCTAAAGACTGCTAAAGAAGTTTGGGACAAGCTAGAGAGCATTTATGAAGGAGTTGATAAGGTTAAACAAGAAAAGTTGCAAAACTTGAAGGCACAATTTGAGACCCTATGAATGTATGAAGATGAAATAATTACAACCTACATGCAGAGGGTAGATAAGATGGTAAGTCCAATGAGAAGTCTTGGTGCACAAGTACTCGAAGAACCTAGGGTGGTAAAGAAAGTTCTCAAATATCTTCCTAATTCTTATAGTGAAAAGGTGTTTGCTATTGAGGAAGTTGAAAATTTTAATACTTATTCTAGAGATTAGTTGCTTGGTACACTAATTTCATTTGAAACGAGAAAAATTGGTTTGAAAAATGGTACAAAAGTGGAGACTACTTTCAAGGATGGAAAATCAGAAAAGGTTGAAGATTTAGATGGAGAAGATCTTGATGATGTGGAAGCTAACTTTGTAAGAAGGATGAAAAAGGGCACTAGTAAGTACAAAGGTAAACTACCTTTCAAAGGTTTTAGCTGTGGAAATATAGGTCACTATGCTAAAGATGATTAAAAGAAGTTACTATGTTAGAGAAGATGTTGGTATTTCTAATGATGAATATGATTATAGAGATGCTGATGAGAATGAATGCTTGTTCTAAGCTTTAATAGATGAATCTACTTCTACTAACTCTAAAAGTTGTGTGAAGGAAAGTGTTTCGAAGAAGAAGGATAAGGTTGAAGGTACTTTGGTTTTTTCTTTTCATGTTAAACAAGATAAAAAATACTGGGTTGTTGACAGTGGGTGCTCTAATCACATGACCAAAGACAAAAGTAAGTTTGTTAAACTTGAAATGTATGATGTAGGATTAGTTAAATTTGGAGATGATTCAAGAGCTAATATTTGTGGAATAGATTCAAACAGTTTTGATAGCAAGCATAATATTAAAGATGTTTACTATGTTAAAGGCTTAAGGCATAATATTTTGAGTGTTGGAAAAATGTATAGCAAAGAATATAATCTTGTGTTTAAGGATGAAAGATGTGAGATTAGAAAAGGGTCTCAAACTATGATTGTTGCTAGTAAGAGGACAAATGGAAATATATATTAGCTCAAGGGTGCTGATGGTCATTGCTTTATGTCTCAGATTAATGATAGTTGGTTATAGCATCGAAGGATGTGTCACATGGATTTTAACAATTTAGTTAGAATCAATTCAATTCATGTAGTAAGAGGCCTACCAAGAATTAAAAATCCTATCAATGTCGTTTACAAAAATTGACAATTTGGAAAGACAATAAGGAGTAGTTTCAAGGGAAAGGAACAATCTTCTACTAGACTATTGGAATTAATACATACAGATTTGTGTGGTCCTACAAGGGTGAGAAGTCTTCAAGGTGATAGGTATTTCATGCTTTTGATTGATAATTACTCTAGAATGATATGGGTTACTTTTCTTAGAGAGAAATATGATGCTCTAGATGGATTCAACACATTTAAAGCTATGGTTGAGAATGAAATGGATTTGAAAATAAAATGTTTGAAGTTTGATAGAGGTGGAGAATTCACCTTTAATGAGTTTAACATGTTTTGTGAAGTTTATGGAATAAAGAGGCACTTGTTTGCCCCTAGAACTCCTCAACAAAATGGAGTGGTTGAAAGGAAAAACCAGATTGTTCAAGAAGATGCTAGGACTATGATGAAAGAAGCTAACCTATTGGAAGTATACTAGAGAGAGGAAATTCATACTATTGTTTACATACTCAACAAATTTCAAGCCAAAGCTAATAGCACAAAGACTCCCTATGAGTTGTGGTATTGAAGGATTCCTACTGCCAAGTACTTTAGAGTATTTGGAAGCAAGTGTTATATCAAAAGAGATGAATAAAACTTAGGAAATTTCGATGCAAGGTCTAATGAAGGTATCTTCCTTAGATATTCTACTAAAAGAAAAGCTTACAGATGTTACAAAAAAAGACTAAGAAAGATTCTTGAAAGTGCAAATGTTAAGGTTGATGAAAATTTACAGAATTAAGTTATTATAGATGGATATGTGTCAGATGAACTTGCTTGCAGAGAGGAAGAAGAAGAAAAATCTAAGGAAAAAAAAGTGTAGAATGAAGAGGAAGAAGCTCTGGAAAAGACCCCTAAGCATGTGCAAAAGAATCATTCCAAAGAACAAATCATTGGAGACAAGAGGAAATAAGTATTGACAAGAAGTAGAGTTGTTGAAGATGAGGTAAATTTGTGTTTAATATCTAAAATTGAACCTAAAATAGTAAGTGAGGCATGTAAAGATAAAAATTGGATGAAGGCAATGGAAGAAGAACTTATGCAAATTGAGAAAAATCAGACTTGGGAATCAGTTCCTAGACCAACAAACAAGAACATAATTAGAACTAAGTGGGTATTTAGAAATAAAATGAATGGAAATGGAGAAGTGATAAGAAACAAGGCAAGGATTGTGTGTAAGGGTTACTCAAAAGTGGAAGGAATAGAATTTGATGAAATATTTGCTTCAGTGGCTAGGATGGAAGCAATCAAAATGTTTTTGGCATTTTCAACATACAAGGACTTTAAAGTTTATCAAATGGATCTGAAGTCAACTTTATTGAATGGTGAATTGGAAGAAGAGATTTACATGGAACAACTGAAAGGATTTCAATTATTAGATCAACCGAATATGGTTTGTAGATTAAAAAAGGCATTGTATGGATTGAGGCAAGCACCCAGAGCTTGGTATGCAAGATTAGATTGATATTTGATACAAAAAGGATTCAGTAAAGGCATCGCATATAGTAATATTTACTTCAAAATTGAGGAAGATAAAATTTTGATAGTGGTTGTGTATGTGGATGCTATTATCTTTGGAGGAAATGAAGCTATGTGTAAGAAGTTTGTAGAAGAGATGCAAAAAGAGTTTGAGATGTCAATGTTTGTTGAAATGAATTTCTTCCTTGGGCTACAAATCAATCAAACAAATAAAGGTATATTCATTTCATTGTCAAAGTATGAGATGTTGAAGTTTGCAATGGAAGACTGCAAACCGGTATGTACTCCTATGGTGACTGGTTGCAAATTGAGTAAGGATGATGAATCCCCTAAGGCTGATAAGAGAAAGTGTAGATCTATGATTGGTGGACTGTTATATCTAACTGTTGCTAGACTAGATATCATGTATGCAGTTTCTCTTGTTGCTAGATTTCAAGAAGATCCTAAAGAGACACATGTTGCACTAGTGAAGAGGATATTCAGATATCTAAAAGGCACTCTAGATTATGGCTTATGGTATCCTAAGGATATTGATTTCACATTAAGTGCATACATAGATGCTGATTGGGTTGGTTGTGTTGATGATAGGAAAAGTACAAGTGGTGGTGCATTCTTTCTTGGATGTAGACTGGTGTCTTGGTTGAGTAAGAAGCAAGATTCAATTTCTTTATCCACTATAGAGGCTGAGTATATTGTAGCAGCATCTTGTTATACACAAGTATTGTGGATGATATAGACATTGAAGGATATTAGAATAATGTATGATGAGCCTACTTCTATGTTTTGTGATAATACAAGTGCAATTAACATTTCAAAGAATCCAGTGATGCATTCAAGGACAAAGAATATATCAATTAGGTATCACTTTCTGAGAGAGAAGGTTATGGAGACTGAGGTGAAGCTTGAATATGTACTACAAAGGATCATTTTGCTAACATATTTACTAAGGCTCTTCCTAGGGATACTTTTGAGTATCTTTGGGAGAAGTTGGGGGTTATTGAACCTCCTTTGAACTAGATGCATATGGAGATGCATCAATCCAATGGATCTATGAATTCATCTCTTATCTGGACTGATGTTGGTGGCTACCTCTGAGGGGGAGTAGGTAGTGTCATTGTGCAGAGTTGTTGATTTGGTTGGGTGTAATCCTAAGGGTAGTATTTAGAGCAAGTATCTTGGTTTACTGTCAAAGGGGGAGAAAAATGAAAAACACTTTGTCCTTTTCCATTGATGTCAAAGGGGGAGAAATAATCATGTGAAAAATTCTATCTACATAGGGGGAGTGAAAGTAAAATAAAATCATGTGAGAGTGTCTTCAAAGCTATTGTGTCTTTGATGGTTTTTCACATCATGTGTTGCCATTAATGACAAAGGAGGATATTTTTGCAAGTATGAAGGTGTTTTTATTGATGTCAACCGTGTTGAGGAAGATTGTTGAATGACGAAGATTTCGAGGATATTGAGAAAATTGTGAAAAAGAGGGAAATAGTTTGTTGCAGTTTGTGTGCATGTATAGTTGAGATATTGAACTATCTTTATGTTGTAGTATTTAGAGATGTGTTGGAATGAAGTAATGTTCTGAGATGGTGTCTCTGGTACTTGGTTTCCAAGTGATTTTGAGAAAATTTGATAAATAGAGA
Source organism: Sequoia sempervirens (assembly GCA_007258455.2). Taxonomy (NCBI): domain Eukaryota; kingdom Viridiplantae; phylum Streptophyta; class Pinopsida; order Cupressales; family Cupressaceae; genus Sequoia; species Sequoia sempervirens. The sequence goes on from VDFB02314747.1 coordinate 12,006, forward strand.
AAATAGTGTTGTGCAAGTGTTTAGAATGTGCTCCAAGATGTGCTCCATGTTTCTTCTGTGTTGATGCTATGCCTGTGCAGATTTGATATGTTGTTCAAGGTTGTAAATAGTTGTTATATCCAAAGTTTGGGTTTCCGGATCACTGTGCAGAGTGAGATATGTTCACTAGTGTGTGAACTAGGTTTTTAGTGGTGTTTGCTGTGATTTGGGAGAAATGTGTTTGCTTTGCATTTCTCCGCAGTTTGGTTTTATATTGTGCAGATTTGGGAAGTTTCTTATGTTAATATATATCTTTCAGAATTCAAGGTTTCTCTTGATTTGGTGTAGTACAGTGTGTGTTTCATGCATCTGTGTGCGTATGAGGTTAACTAGATATTTTGGTTGAAGTATTTCTATGATGCGAGTTTGGATGAATTCTTTGTTGGATCTCAGGTGGTTCATGGATTATTTTAGATTTTATAAGAGATATTTATGTGGTTTGCATGTTGTATTGATCAAGTGGGAAGCAAGTACTTAATATTTTTATGGTGTTTAGCATGGGTAATAGCCGACCTAGTGTTAACACTACATGTGAAGCCATTTCAAAGTTTGTGGAAGTGTGTTGAGGTGTGTTAGGAAAAAATTGGGTCCTAACTAAGGATTTATATGGGTTGCCTTCATTCCTATCCATCGCAGGAATGTTTAGTGTCAACCTAATTTGAAATTGTAAATGTAAAGGATGTGTTTCCAACCTCAGAGAAGGTTTTTAAGGAGTGGTGTTGTTGGAAGATCTCAAGATATATGCGAGATAGATGTGAGTGATGAATGTGATGTGAATTACAGAAGTCTAGATGCAAATTTGAGCAGAGTGGTGAAAATTTGAAGTGTTGGACTTCTAAAGGCAGTGAGCTGGAGGTGTCCTTAATCTTTCAAACAAGGTTGCAAAAGTGTTGGAGTAATTGTGGTGGATTCCTTGTTGCATTGAGATAGTGTTCTTTGTATAACATTTCTCTTCTATCTTATTTTTATATTCTAAGTAGTGAGATTTGGTTGAGCCCTATTGGACAATGTGTCCTATTTTGGCAGTGAGCCCTTGTACCAATTTTTTAATTACTTATATTGTGAGCTAAACCTCACTGTGATTTTTCCCTAATTGGGTTTTCCACATAAACATGGTGTTCTCTTGTGTATGGTGTTGTTTCAATTTTTGTTATATGCATTTCATGATTAGTCACTTTAACATAATAAGGGCTTAATGAATTCTTATGGATCTGATTACTATTGAGGGTTTTGATGTTTTACTTTGATACAACTGATTCACCCCCCTCTTAGTTGTCTTGTTCATTCAACACACCAATAGTAACATTGGCCTTGTCTTCTTACATTTGATGTTGGTTCCTTATAAAATCATTACAAGAATGATTGTTTATGTTATGCAACAATTCCTCTTCATTATTGGAGTCATACTCCAAAAATCTCATTGATGGTTGTCCAAATTGTAGATTTGTTTCATCTTCTAGAGAAACATATTATGATATCCTCTCTCTAGTCTAATTCATTTTCATATATCTAGCCATTTTTGGACATGAAAAACCATCATGATCTATTGTCAAATGAAATCAAACATAGAAGATATACGGTGATTATTTGAATATGGATGCTTGATAGCTATTCTTTGTGTATGAAGAAGAAGCTTATGTTGTTTTTTTTTTGGTATGGAACATAATTTTTCCTCAAATTATCCTAATATAAAGGTGGGGCAGTTTGTGGGAGTTGATTTTTCAATAAAATCAAGTCATTAGCTAGGTTTTGTATTATAGGATCTGCAATGATAGGATTCATTTTTTCCTTTCTCTTTTTGCAACTCTTTATTCCATTTACCCACAATTAATAAGTAATCTTCAACTTCTATAGCCATAGCTTGGATTACTTCAAGAATAGCTGCACAATATCTTCTCAATTGGAAACTTACATAAGGAGGCTAGGCGTTAATGAAGAAGCACTTTTGATTTTTCTTTGTAGGCCTCTTAACATTCTTGATTATGTTCACTATCATGTTGAAATGAGCCACAAACTCTTGCATAAGTTAATGTATCTCTTTCTTCATCTGAGTTAATTGTACTAGAAGCATATGTTTATCCTCAACACTTTTGAACCTATGTTCAAACCTTTTTCATAACAACCCATGAGTTGATAGACTCAGTTGACAAATGATAGAACCATTCAACTACTGCATTAATTAAAGATTCAAAAAATAATTGGATAAACACATCTTCATGCATAACCTGAAGAACAATACACAATTAAGAAAGCGTTAATGACATTCATTTGTTGTAACCTTTCCATCACCACTGAATTTGGGTAAAATATTTTTGGACCCTAGAGGTAAGTCATGCAATCTATTTCCTAATGCTAGGGGACCAATGGATTCTCCCCATAGAATTGGCTGAGCTATTGTATTTTTTTGGCTAAAAGTTAATCACTAAAGGCAATAAAGTCACATGTAATACCAAAGCTTGGAAAGTTGAAGACAAAGGAATAGTCTTACTTGTGATGTAGGTTTGCTAATAGATTTAACATTTATCCTTGAAGAAGAAAAAGGTGAGAAATATATATTTTACTAACTCTCAAAATTTGGATCAAGGATGACTTTACTTCTATCTCCTCTCGTGTACTTCTGCTAGCCAATGTGTCAACTAATGATTATTATTTTGAGGGAGTAGATTGTAGGTTGATTACCTTTGATTTTGTGTACATGGCCTTGGTCTCACAATAACCCTTTCGACCATAACTAGCTCATCTCCTAGATGGATTCTTCTAATTTCCTCACCTAACTCTTCTTCACATTCTAAAACTTGATTAACTTATAAAAACTATGGGACCCACTTATTTTGTATCTCCAAGCTAGAGTATTTAACTGAGAGATGATATCTTATTTTTTGACATCCACCCAATCAAGATTTAGTTTAAGAACTAGAATATTATTGTGATATGGAAACACCATAATTAATCATGAAGAAAGAAACTAGATACATAAAATAAGGTTAAAAAATATTTTTTATTGTTCGATGTCTAGTGGAGTTGCCAAAAATCTATTGGTAAATGGATTTGTCACTTTAAAATATAATATCACTTGCTCAATGGAAAGTGGAAAAACATTCCAATATTTGAATAGATTTCTTATGAAATTCTAATCTCCCTTTGTGTTTGAGAGGGGAAACTCCCTTGTATGATATTATATTGGATTTTTGGGCGTACTTTTAACCACAAAGTACCTAAAAGAATGAGAAAAAATTAAAGTAACTAAAATGATAAGAACCCCCAACAAAAAATGTATAAGTGTTAATGGGTTTGGAAAACTTATATAAAATTGGACCAAATACATCATAAAGATCAGAGACTACACATAAGAACTTTATAATGAATGCAAATTTCAAATGTCAACACATTCAAATCAAGGTGTCATGAAGTGAATATGTTTTCAAAATATAACCCATTGAAGACTAACTATTCACTTTCACAAACAAGTTTTGGGATAATAAAGGCCACCATTAACACATAACATATGAAAGGTCAACAATAATGTATAGAAAAAATTATGAAACCACCTCCAAAATTGTTTTCTATTACTTTGATGAATTACACAACTCTAAATCCTTTAAGAAAAATTTGTGAAAAATAAAAAATCCCTTTACAATGAATAAAGCCTCATATAAATAGTCATTTTCCTCATAATTACTTCATAACTAACTTGTAACCACCTTTAAATTTTGATAGATATAAAATAAAATTTATTTACGTTAGAAATATCTCAACTTTTATGCAAATAAAACTCATTTTATAACCTATTACAAACATTTAAGATAAAAGTCACTTTTTACAAAAGATGCATTAAAAATAAAACTAGTGACTTATAACTTGGAATTATAAAAAGAAAATTGTACAATTAAAATCATTGAGAAGTCTCTTTTCTTTTATCTGTTCCATCCTTGATGCAAGTTCTAGTGAAGCCCTTTACACTACTACTTGCCTCTGTTGGGAAGAAGATTTCACTCTAAATATACTGAATAAATTAATAGCTTGAGCCATGGGCTTATTCCTAGGAACAATTACATCAATCATCCTTAGCTTCCAAGTAGCACAACACTTCTAAATATCTTCAAATTTCTAAAAATAACTAGACAGATGACCACTACACATATCAAGAGTGACGAAAATGATACTTAACTTCTTCATCACCTCCACACTCAAAACTTATTCATTAAGCACCTTTTCATTGATCATGTTTTTGAATTTTCTCTTAATAATCTGGACATCCATATCCTCAATTTCATCCTTTCTTGATGTATCTATGCTGATTGACAAGAGATAATTTTGAAACTTTGTTTTCAGTTGTTCAATAGTTGTCAAAATTTTCTCTTGTTCTATCAAAATATGACTGATATTGATGATTTTCCATTCCACACTTTAAATCCATATAAGATTGATTTTATTCTATACTAGAGAAAATATTCTTAGTAGTTAAGATATTAAAATCCATCTCGATCATCTCTTGCAGGTTTTTCAAAATTCCCTTCCAAACTACCTTTTATTCTTTCATATATTCAGTTCCTTTGCAATTTCTTCTTTATTAACATTTGATTTTTCATACACTTCTCTAGCTTTCCCAATAAAATCTAGAGCATCTGCTTTCATTTGACCCACCCATTTCTTGGTTAATTTTTCATATGAATGATATTTATGCACACTTTCTATAAATTCTTTCTCAATAATTCCTTTAGAAATAGGAACTAAAAAGGCCATGGTTGCATCTATAGGTAAAGAAGATGTATCCATAAAAGAATTGAGATAAGATTTCAAGACTTGTATTTGTTGATTGATCTGATCCTTTGTATGTTTCTCTTTCTCTTTTTTCTAAATTAACTTAGCTGTAGACACTTCAAAGTTATGAATATCACCTTCATGTGTTGAAGGGTTGAGATCTACTTTGGTGATGCCAAAATCACTCTCATTGGCTTCATCCATATTTTTCTTTGAATTGGGTTGAGCTACTTCAAAACACATATTCTCAGATGAAGG
>VDFB02314751.1:0-23723 GCA_007258455.2 Sequoia sempervirens
AGATGAAGCAATGGTGGCCTGAGAAGTGGGCAGCGTACCAGCCGGGGGAGGAAGGAGCAAAGGAGGTTGTGCCTTGGTTGTGATTAATGTCCTTTTGAGCTTCTTGGGAGATGAGCCTCCCGTATCCCTTGTTGCTTGTTCTTTGGGGCCCCCGGACTGCGCTGTTTCTGCTTCTTTCCTCTTTTGGGACCTGGTGATGGGGGGAGACTTGGAAGTCTCACCGGCTGATGGGGAGGCAGCAACATCTTCCGTGGCGCTTGGCCCGCTTTTGAGTGCCTCGTATGTAAGAGTTACCCCTTGTTGCTTTAGTTGTTCCACTTGCCCATCAACCCACTCCTGGGTGCGAGTTATGATAGGCTTTGTGATAATATCCAGGTCTTCAATCTCCTGCTCGTCCCAGTCGATGGAGGGGATTGCCAGGTCGGCAACCGCAGGGTACCTCGGGTGCACCAGTGTGGATTCATCTTCCTCTAGCTGGTCTGGTACCGGAAACAGCTGTACTCTTCTTAAGAACTGCACCGTCATCCGCATATAATGTCTCTGGCGGACCTCCTTATCATCTTTACAGTCTGCCCAGAAATCCTCAACATGGTACAGGTGGGTGTATGCCGGCCCTAGCGCCTTCCTGACGTGGCCGTGGGGATCCATTCGTGGGCGAGCCGTGTACCACTCAAAGTTATACTCCTTGAGTTCCTTTTCTGAGTTACCGGCGCATTGAGATGTTTGCAACCAATACTGGCCCTGGCCGAGGATCATGGGATAAGGGATCCCCGTTACATGCTTCTGGCCGAAGACCGCCTGAATATGTTGGAGCTACCGGGAAAGCTCCAGGAGGATGATTCGGTCATTTGGGTACCTAGGCAGCTTGTTTGGTCGTTCTGTGAACCCTTGGGCGCGGATGTATGTGAATTTAGGGAATTGAATGTACAGGAAGGCATACTCCCTCAAGAGTGCCCTGGCGCTGTGAGATACCCTTCTCTCGAAGTCCCCGGCTATCAATCTGATAATATGGCCTATGAAGGCATCATTGATCCGGCGGTACTCCTTTTTAAAGTAGCGGTATTGTAGCTGAGGGTATTGGTCAAAAGGCTTGAGTCCTCGCTTATGCTCTCCATCCGGTGCCCTGAAGAGTCCACTATATTGCCTCTTATCCGCTAATGAGTACACCAGGTACGAGGTCATGTAGAATTTGTTGCTCCTTTTGACATTCATAAACTGCTCGTGGAAGCAGTTGCTGATGATGCTTCCCCAATCAAATGAAATCTTGGTTTTAACATCCTCATTCCCTCGGACGATCTGCTCAATGTAATAAGCCATCCATTCCTGGAAGAAGGCGGCTGTCGGGAGGCCCATGACCCTGCTCAGCATGGTCACAAGGTCGTGATAGTCTTCATGAAAGTCACTGCGAAAAAGCTCCTGAGGGACTTTTGCGGCGCTGCCCCGCCTCTCCTTGAGCCAGTAGACGATGATTGACTTCTTGCAGCCCAACGGATTGGCGTCCCATGCTGCCTGGCACTGCTCCATCGTGGGGATCTGCATGTGTGGGAATGTGGGAATGTGGAAGGTTCTTGCAATTCCCTCTAGAGACATGTCTGCGAGGATATTCCCCTCTTTGTCTACTATGGTTCTGGTGTCTGTTTAGTAGGCTTCTCGGCAAGCCATTACCAACTCTGGTGCTATTAGAGATGGAGGAAAGCCAGCAGCTTTTGCGATTCTACTTTGGCGTATCATCCGGGCATTCTTAGTCTTAGGGTCGACCTTGACCCTCTGGGTGAACTCATCTATGTCCACCTGGCCTATGTTGGTGTCCGAGATCTCTTTCCAGTCAGTTGAGACTTTTGACTGGAGCGGTTCACCCTGGAATTGGAATTTCATCTGGTCTTTGTCTTCTTTCCCACGGATGGCCCTTCCAGGTTTCTTACCCTTGTCCTTTTCGGTAGAGGCCCCTGAAGTTCCTGCGGCCGATTCCATATATCCTGCAGGCAAAGGGGCGAAGTCAGCATCACAGAACACCAAAGAGTGTTAACGTTAGTCCGTATCGAGTATATTATCTAAACAATCATATAAATACATCATAAATTTAACCCTTAAGTGATATCTGTATCATATCAGAGCATTTACCCAATCTGGGCCCGGAGGGCCGGACTTCCCTGGCAGGAATGCTGTCAGGAAGGGAAAACATGAAAGGAAGCTCCCGGAGACATCCGCTGGCCCCAAGTTCATGTTCCAAGGGGTGCATGATGAAGAATGGCTCAATTTAGGACGTGGGTCGAAGCTAGATTTTCAATTTGGATTGATCTGGATCGATTTGAAGGGCTCCGGAGGTTTCAGGCCGGAAGGCGGCAGGGCAAAGGCAGCAGGCGGCGGCGGACACCAGACGGAAGTCCGGAGGCGGAAGTCCGGAGTTCGGAGTCCGGGAGGCAAAAAGGATGGCCGCATTACGTTTAACTTACCAGTTTATACCGGACGGCACTGAGGTCACCGGGACCCGGAGGTGGGGAGGATGCTCGCCGATGGCCGCCGTGCAAGTTTTGATCGCTTTAACGGGCTGGCGGGCGAAGAGGGGAGAGCCGGATCCGAGGATTCGCTCGACGCGGCTCCATTAAATTGGCCTCGAGGTTCAAAATTTGATAACGGCGAAGCGGGACGACCGGCCCGGGTGGAGAATGATCTGCCATTTTAGGATTTCTAAATCTGATCTCGAAAGCAGCCGCGCTATCTTCGAGAGCGAACCCTGGCTAGCGGAAGGATCCGGGCTGAAGGTGGCCACCGCGAGGAAAAAAGGGACCAGGGCGACGGCGGCGGCCAAATCCACCCCAGAGTCCGAAGGCCGGGAGGCCGGCAGGGTTCCGCCGGGAGCAACGGCGGAACCGTCACGGAGTTCCGGGGTCGGAACTCCGGACGGCCGGGCCCGAAGGGTCCGGGGGACAGGAAAACCCGAGAGCTAGGAAAAAACCCTCACTTTAAAAAAATGGCGACAGCTTGGGGAGGTACCGATGGGGTTCCTCCTGAGTCCTAACCGGAAGGGGTCATCACGGACGGCTCGAGGCCGATCCGTGACGGCCGGACGAGGGTCCTCGCCCGAGGCTTATCTTCGCCTCAGGTTAAGAACACCATGGCTAATTCCGTAAGTTCCCGAGGCGCATTAAAAGGTGATTCCGACGGGCCGCGGAAAATTCAAGGACATGGGTTTGGGCCGCAACGGAGAGGGTGTTCGTTCTATGCAATTTAAATTTCTTATTCAATTCGCTTAAACCCTCAAAATGATCAAAATAACAGGAGAGCGAACGAGGATGGCCTACCTCCAACTCGCTGAGTAGGACGATGATTGGATGCACTGGCAGAGTTGTCGGAACGACGCCGGGGTCTACGATCGTGATGGTGAAGTTTGCATTGGGCACCAATTCGGCTGCTACTCCAATTCGCTCAATTCGCAAAGTTAAAAGACTTCAGCGGACCCCGGTTTATATACCACACTGCTCATTAATGGCGCATTGAATGCCTCGTACGATCCCGCGAGAAGTTGGTGAGTTTCAAATTTTGAGTCGGCGGCGGCAACGAGGGTCTCGGGATCCGGCGGGCGGGTGGCTGTGGCACAACGGCCACCGTATAAATTTAGCGACCTCGGACGGCGGCGGCAATGGAGAGACCGGGTCCCGGATGGCGAGATGCAGCGAAAAGTTTGCCGCCGTGGCATTTTGCACTTCGAACGAACGGCGGCGGCGACAAGGATCACGGGGCCCGGAAGGCGGGACGACGCGCCCCGACGGCTGCCGCGTGAAATCCTGGGGACTTCAGACGGCGGCGGCAACGGGAAGGAAGTCCGAAGGTGGACTTCCGGCTCCCGGGGCCCGAAGGGGCAGATGCCTGCCGGGAAATCCCGAAGACCGACGAATTGGCAAACAGCCAGGCGGGCTCCGGGGGGGCGGAAAGACGCCCGGGAAACGTCGCCAGGGCGGCAAATGCAGCAGGGAAACCCAAAAGGGGAACCCCGGAGGATCGGGCCCGAAGGTGCCCAGGGCCGCCCCAGAGCCCGAAAGGCCCAAGGCACCCACAAGCCCCCGGAGGGCAGAAAAACAAAAGGGAAACCACGGCCGATGTTAGAATGAAACCTTTTTAGGGCAAGATCGGCCAGACAGGACATCAAAAAAGAGGGGCACGCAAAATGAGGCGGCCCCAAAAGACCCGACATGGCAAAAGAAAAGAGGGTCCCCGTTCCGAACGGGGCGTGTGTGCTGAGGGCACAACAAATGGCGACTCCGCTGGAGAACGCTCCGGAGCGTTCTAGGGATGAATATTCATTCAGGACCCAGAATCTCTGGTTTCGCAGACCAGGAGTGGCTTCCGAGGATGAATCAGGGAGAACGGGATCCTTAATTGGGTCAGCTTACATGACATCTCGAAAGTGCGTGGAGTGAATTCATTCCTTTCCTAGGGATAGTAACCAGGGTTATTACTTGAACCAAGTGAGCTACGTAAGTTGCCTAACACCAAAAGTAACCTGAACATTGCCCCGCTGCCAGTCAGGCGTCCATAGCCCCGGCGGAGTTGTCGCTACAATCTCATGGATATTGCTCTACTGCCGGCCGGGCGTCCATAGCCCCGGTAGAGTTATCCGAACACCCATACGGTCGTTTATTTTCCTTGCTTTCAGAGTTTCTTTTCTCTTCTTTTTACTTTGGTATTTCAATTCTCTTTTGCCATTTAGTTCAAACGGGTAAGCATTGAAGCCTACAATGGGTTTGAGACTGTAGTGGTCACTGGAGTAGACTCAAGATTTTTCACTCACATGGGTGTCGTGACAACCATAGCACGGTCCTTCAGAATTTATTATGTAATTTGTGTGGGATCCGAGATGTGGGTAAGAAGATCCGGTGAAGGGTCAAGTTCTGAGCGAGATTCAGACAAGGAAATCATTCGCGGAGAGCTTTGGAAAGACCAATAGTCTAGAATGAATGTTTAGCCAGAGAACACAAAGAGCGGTTAGCAAAGTGAACCGTTTGTCAGGCAAGCACAGCCACCGCAAAGGAGCCGGAAACATCTTTTCTCAAAACAAAACTGCCGGGCAGGGAAAGCAAAAAACGACGCGAACAAACGCAACAAGCAGGAAAACAACTAATCTAACCTATGCACAGGTATTTACAGCAAAGAGCTCGAAGGAGCTCAAGCTTGGAAGTAATGTTTCAGGTACTGCCCGTTGACTGGCAACGGGACGTTCTCACCAGTTAAGTGCTTTAGACGGAAGGCATTATCTCCCAAAATCTCAGCTATTTGAAAGGGGCCAAGCCAGAGCTTGTCGAATTTATTGTGTCCCCCTTTCTTTTCACAGGCCTTGTCCCAGTATAGGACCAAATCTGCAATCCTAAAGGCCTTGATTTTGGCTCGGCGGTCGAACCATCTCTTTACCACGCCCTGATGTTTGGCGAAATTTTCTATTGCGCGATCTCGAACTTCCTCTAAATGTAAAAGTTTGGCTAAACGAGCCTCCCTACGATCTCCTCCTTCATAAAAGTCGTTGATGAATTGAAGAGTCAGAATTTTCAGGTGGATGGGGAATATTGGCTCAAGACCATAGACAAGGTGGAACGGGGAATCACCAAGGGCAGCCTTATGGCGGGTGCGATCGGCCCAAAGGGCGAAACGGAGCTGGGTGTGCCAGTCCTTGGGATTCCTATCTAGCAGCTTCTTGATCACATTAATCAAATTCTTGTTTGTGGATTCGGCAAGGCCATTGCCCTGAGGGTAGTAATTGGATGAGAATTTGAGGGCAATCCCATAGTCAAACGCCCAGCTAGCAAATTTCAATGAAGCGAAGGCGGGTCCATTATCACAGACGAGAGCATACGGACAACCAAAGCGATTTAAAATGAAACTTTCTAAAAAATCAGTAACTACTTCAGTTGTACAATGCTTACAAACTATTGCTTCCGTCCATCTAGTACAATAATCAGTAGCGGTTAGAATGTACCTGTGTCCTGTAGATGACGGAGGGCTTACCGGACCAATGAAGTCGAGACCCCACTGTGCGAAAGGCCTTACCTCCAACACGGGCTGTAGTGGGACAGCAGCATTCCTCCCCCTGGTGGCAGCGGTCTGGCACGTATGGCATGAACGGACATGGCCATGGGCATCTTTGAAGACAGTTGGCCAGTAGTACCCTGCCCTTAATATCTGATGGGCCGTAGAAGAACCCGATCCATGGCCTGTACCAAATTTATCGTGAAATTCCCTCAGGACACGTTCCGCTTCCTCCTTGCCGAGGCATCTTAAATAAACACCCTCATGATTCTTCTTGTAGAGAATGGACCCTTGTAACATATAACCGTTGCTTTTCAATCTCAGAGCTCTCTTCTGAACTCCTTGCAAATGTGACAGACATTTATGATTAAGCAGGAAATAAACGACGTCTTGATACCATTCTCCCGGGGAGACATCCTCAAGCTGATATTGCTGCACTGTGAGTTCAGGTCCGGCCTCTGTTGCTGTTTCGGCCATTGTGCGGGTGAGTGCCTGCCCTCTTACCAATTTCATTGGTTGGATCTCCATATCATATTCTTGGAGCAGGGTGACCCACTTGGCCCTCCGTTCACCAACTCGTTTTGCATGAGAAGCGTTTTGACTGCTGGGTCAGGGACAATTGCGAACACCTTGTTGCGTAAAATGTAGTGTCTGAATTTCTTTACTCCCCTAACAAGAGCATACGCCTGCTTTTCTATGTTGTGGTAACGCAATTCAGCATCTTTAAAGGGTGCGCTCATGAAGGTGATAGGATGCTCATTTCCTTCGTCATCCTTTTGGGTCAACATACTGGCACAAGAATGCTCCGAAGCAAATGAATAAATATAGAATGGCTTCAGATAGTCCGGGCTGACCAACACAGGCGCCTCAGCTATGGCTCGTTTGACCTCCTCAAAGGATTGTTTGGCCTCTGGTGTCCACTCAACTTTGGCGTCCTGCTTGAGCATGGCATTGAGAGGTTTGACTATTTCCGCGAATCCGGTGATGAATTTCTGGACGAAATTGATCTTTCCGAAGAAAGACTTCAATTCCTTCTTGCTGCCCGGGGGCTGAATCTTGAGTAACGACTCAATGCGCTCAGGATCAATGGAAATTCCCTGCTCTGAGATGATGTGCCCGAGTAGTCTGCCTTCGGTCACCCCAAAAATGCACTTCTTGGGGTTAAGAGAAACCCCGAATTCCCGGCATCTCTGAAATACTTTGCATAGGTCGGAGACGTGATCACCTCGCTTCTTGGAGAATACGGTCAAATCATCCATATAGATGATTATACATTTGCCAATCAGGTCCTTGAAAGCGATATCCATGGCACGTTGGAAAGTGGCGCCGGCGTTGATGAGCCCAAACGGCATTCTTCTGTACGCAAATGTCCCCCACTTAGTGGTGAATGCAGTTTTGTGGCGATCCTCGTATTGTACCATTACTTGATTATACCTGGAATATCCGTCAAGGAACGACATCATCTGAGAGCCGTTAACAATTTGCAGCACTTCATCCAGTGAGGGCACCGGATAGTTGTCCTTTTCTGAGGCGCGATTGAGATTACGGAAATCCACGCATAATCTGATCTCTCCATTCTTTTTCCTGACTGGGACCAAGTTGGCCACCCATGTAGAATGCCTAACGGGAAAGATGATTCTTGCTGAAAGTAATTTCTGCACCTCCTTGTAAATAATAGGTTCTAGCAGGGCATTAATAGGGCGCTGACGTTGACGGAATGGTCTCACCTCGGTCTTTAGAGGGATGGTATGCGTGATGACCGAGGTGTCGTATGTTTTCAAGTCTTCGTAGCTCCATGCCACCACGTCAGGGTACCTGCGCAAAGCATCCGTAATTCCCCTCTTTTCTTCGGGTGTGCATACCTTTCCAATGAAAACATTCTTGATATCCTCGGTCGTTCCCAAGTTGTGGGCATTGCACTGGCTGCTTATAGTCTCCTTTTTCGTTTGTCGATCCTGATCCTTAATCTGATCCAGGTCGAATACACGCTCCAGTTGAACCATCCCTCTGGGGATCGTGTTAGTTTTCAGATTAATAACCCCTTCTATGTCTAATTCAGCTTCCTGTGGATCAGTTTCATCGATTATTTGGCCAGCAAAGACGTCAGAGCTTGTGATAAACTGGAGTATATGTTTATCATCATTGAAAACTTGCAGGTGGGTGACGTTGTCCGGGACAGATGGCGTGGATGTCAGCTCAACCGTGAACTTCTTAAGCCCTGACAAAGAGAGGGGCTGTAACGTGCTGGCTGCTTGAGCCAAGGCATCAGCTGTGCGATTCCGAGCACGAGGGATCAATTGTATGTTGAATGCATCCAAGCCCTCCAGGAGATCCCACACCCTGTGTCTATAATTGGTGAGTCTCCGGTCATGGCATGAGTACAATTTCCTGATCTGCCTAACTACAAGTGCGGAATCCCCGAAGACTTGCAGCATTTTGACCTTTTTCTTCAAAGCCATAAGAAGGCCGAGGACAAGAGCCTCGTATTCTGCCACGTTATTGGTGCAATAAAACTGTAATCGATGGGCAGCAAGAAATGTCTTACCCGTCGGACTGATGAGTTCGATCCCCGCTCCAGCTCCTTGTCTTGATTTTGATCCATCGAACCGGAGCGTCCAGCACTCAGAGGATTCCTTATCCTCAGGTTCGATGGAGCCTCCCTTCGCTTTTGGCTGGACATCGGGCTTAGTGATCTTAGGAATGCTTTCCTGGTTGAGGCAACGACTAGCAGGTGATTCGAGCGGCGCCTCCTTGAGTGTTTCCATCGGAGGAGCAGCGGTTTTCTTAACCTGCTCGACTGCTGCTTGGCACAAGCAACAGTCGAACTCGGAGTGAGCAGCGTTGTGAACCCTACACCAATTCGGCAATAACAGGTCTTGAAAATTCATACTAGCTCCTAGGCTGAGCTGATCTCTTGCGCACTTTCCCATAAACTCTTGGAAGCCATCGAGCAATCCCCATTCGTCATCTTGAACCGGCTCGTCCTCAGTTTCTGCCAACATTTCTTCATTTTGGGGCATTTGCTCGGAACCCACCGAGGGGCCGCATAATACCAGCAATATTTCATCTATCCGTTCTTCTTGAAGCTCAGGCTCATTTTGGTAGGCGAAAGGGCGGTAATTCCCCAGGTCAGTCTCTGCGAACAGCACCTCGCTGAGATTATTGTATTCTGTGATCATATATTTCATCCGGGGTTCACGGTCAATACGAATCTGATTTGGTAGCCCCTTCCACGGCAGCCACATATGAGACAAGTCGGTGGCGGTGTATCCGTTCAGCGCCTTGGTAAACTCTCTCCCCAGAATGATTCCATATGCATCAGGTATGTCTGCCACTTGGATATCCACAACTTGCTGTATCCGGGGGTCTGCAGCAATTTGCATGGGAATGCGGTTTATCTCACCCACAATGGTGATCTCTGTTTTGTCCAGCTGGGTGACTTTTCTCTTTGAAGGTGTGGGAGTGATGCCAAGAGCTTTGCACACGGCCAAGGGCATAACGTTGGCAGACGCGCCTGAATCGAGTAGGCAGTTGTGCAAGTTCTTCCCAAAGACCCTGATAGAAGTTAGGAACGGGGGAGTTTCCGGTCTCCCTTGAAGGATACCGACGGGCGTGTCCATTTGAGCTATTTGACCTTTGTTCCGGTCAATGCCTGCATCCTTGGTTTGTTTCAATTGCTGGTCCTTGGGAGGCTGCCTACTAACCCTTTCTGGCTCCTTTTCAATGTATCTATTTGCTGATTGATTTGTAGGCGCATTATTCCTTCTTCCCGCATTTTCCTGTATTTCCTGTTCTTTCCTGGGCTCTTCAAAGGTTACCCTTTTGGCTGGAATTTCCTGAACGGTGTTAGAGGACGGAGTCCCATTCAGGACCCTAAAGAAGGCGTGTCTCACGGCAGGAACCTTGAGCAATTCAAAGGCTGACAAATTGATTTTGATCTTCTTGAATTCTTCCGCCACATATTCACCCATTTGTTCTATTTCAGAGCTAAAGGCCTGGCCTATGGGAGAGCTAGGAGTTTGAATCTTTGTTTGCCCAGGCGGATTTTGGGGTTGGCTCTGGGGCAGACCTTGCGGTTGGTTTTGGGATTGGCTCCTGTTGAGATATTGGGCAGGTATGCGGGGTAACCCCGGGTTATTGCTAGCATGAGGATCAGGCGGGGTGGCGAAGTTGTTCGGCGGGGTAGAAGTGGTGAAGGGTCCACCGGCTTGCCTATTCCTAAGGAAATAGGGACTGGACCGTTGATGGAACATGTGGACCTCATCCACGAATGGCTCTTCTTCATCCATCGGACCGTTATCTACTGAATCAAAAAGCTGAGCTAAGGCCGATTCGTTACTTACCTCTTGCGCTTTCTCGTCCTCGACGGGGGTGGGCTCGGCTTCGGGTTCATTGCGGTCTCCTCGCGGAAACGGCGCCTGATTGACCACCAGACATGAGGAATCATAGGGCTCCGATGGGACAATGTCCCTGCAGTTGGCGTTGTCGACGGCATTCTGTACCTCTACCTGGAAGATCTCAGCAGCCGCTTGGAATTCAGGACAATCCAGCTCAGAGTGCCTGCTGGTTTTGTGAAGTCGGCACCATCCGGATAAAGCTGCCTCGGCCAGATACACCCCACTGGACGTTCGGTCATTGCCCGTTGGTTGATCAAATGGCGTGGGGACACCACCGTTATTGGGCCTGGTGTTCCATGTGCGGTTCTGCCTCTGAGAAGGTCTTCTTTCGGCATTTTGATTGGAGATTTGCCCCCTCTCATAATTCTGCCCCGAGGAGGTGCCTGCTTCCCGGTTGTCTCTATTGTCTCGAGACTCCCGACTGTCCCTGTTGAGATTGGCCTGAAAGTTACGTTGGGAGGCCTGCAGCTGATTATTCTGGTTCTTCAAATGCGTCATCTCTGTAGACATCTTCTTGATCATCTCGGTTAGTTCCTCCAGCTTGTCCTTCTCGGCTGCACCTCCAGGGGACGGAGCTGGATTTTGGAGAAAAGAAGGCGTGGCCGCCGGCTGATTTTGATAAGCTGGAGGAAAATCCGGTCCCGACAAGTATAACGGCGCCTGGGGCTGTTGGGAAAATGCCAGCTGTTGCGGGGCCATTTGAGGATAGTTGTATTGCTGATGGGGCTGCATATACGAAGTCGCTGGAGGCGCATAATTCAACGGCTGTCCAGGATGCGGCACCATAGGCAATTGTGGCACCTGGTTCATGAGAGGCGTTTGGTGAGCAAACGCCTGATTGAGCCCCTGAATTTGCATTGGGTGGGCGACGGGCCCCAAAGAGGGCAGCGGGCCGGAAATATTTTGCCCCAAGTCGGCGCTTGCCACGACGGCCTCTGCATAGGCGGCCAGCAGAGTAGCAGGCGGCGGGCGCATCCTTTTTACCAATGCCGAGGTAAGGTTGTCCAGGGCGGCGTAGTAAACTGGTAGAGCAGCCGCATCATTATGGACGTATGGGTCCTGAAGTCTCATGTGAGCCCGGTGGAAGCGATCGTTAAACGAACCGATAGGCTCATTGATCTCCCTTCTGATGGACATGAACTGCTGATAAAGGTCGGCGGGATTGACAGGAATCTTGTACTTCTGTAGAAAGGCATTCTTCATCAAGTTCCACGAGGTGATTGATCCCCTTGGCAGATTGATATACCAGTAGAAGGCCTCTTCTCCTAACGAATGCGGGAAGAGGCGACACGCCACGTCCTCGTGACCAACCTGCATTTCAGTAATTGCCGTTTCGAATATCTTGATATGCTCTTCGGCTGTTCTTTGCATGTCACGGGGATGGAATTTTGAACAAAAACCTTCCGGATTCTTGGGCATGTCATTATAAACAGCAAAGTGTATCGGCGACGGATTATGCGCAAGCCAAGCCATGGGGGGAGGCGGGGGTGGCACTTGCTGTTGGAGAACGGGTACTTGGGGCTGTATTGGCAATACAACCACGATTCGGGGCTGCCCTTGAGCTATGGCTGCCTGGACTGCGCTTTGGGCTGAAAGGGCCGGGAGAGGAGCGAACCCCTGGCTGCCGGAAGGGAGACCTGCAAATGCTGTTTGAAATGATTGGGTGGAAGATGAGGGCCAGCCAAGTGAAGGTGGAGGTGAAATGGAAGCGGATGGAGCGGAGGAAGAGGAAGAGACGAAGCTGCTCCCTTGTGCTCGTTTTGCCCTCGTAGGAGGCCGCAATTCTTCAAATTCTCCCTTGTTTGGTGTTGATCGTAGGATCCTTTGAAACCTTTCCGGAGAGAATGATCCGATCCGATCCAGCTTCGCTTTATCCCGCAACTTGGTGCTCCGATCGCTGCCCTCCTTCTAGCGCCAGTTCTGTTGATGGTGTTTTTATGCACTTCTCAACACAGGCAGTGCATAGGTGCACTACCTCTCTTGAAAGACAATCTTCCACAATCGAGTTGCAGAACACTATCCCAAGGTCTCTCGGGTGTCAGGTCATGACAGTGCTTAGATACCTCAGTAGTTTGATGTGATTTGCTGGAATCACAAGGCAGCCTTACGGGAATACAAAGTGTGGATGTGAAACGCGAAGTAGGATCTTAAAAGGGGGAGTTCTTAGCATAAAAGCATTCAGGTGTTGACTGCAGGTTCAAACAGCAATCTCGAACTCCATCTAGTTGTTGGGTTCAGCTTTATAAGGTATAATGAACCTTGGTGTTGTTCAATTCCTAAAGAAAGTGAAAAAGAGCGAAGGAGAAAGAAAGTTCCTAAGCCTAAAGCTTGCTGCGAACAGTGATAATGGAGTCCCTGCAATGGACAATTCCTTCAAACAATCTCCCACTTAACCAGGAATTTCACAATATCATGGGAGTTGTGCAATCTTCTAAGGGCTGCAGATTTGTATCCCTCATTCACCACATACATGTATGAATTAAAGACAAGTGTTTGGGGCAGCTTAAATCAGGTCCAGGCTAACTTTACAAAGCTATCTACCTTCAGCAAACAGCAAAAAGTATGGACTAAGGAGTTATCAACAAAGCAGGAATTTTTCATGAACAGCCAACAGCATTCCTAAAATTATCAAAGTAACATGAACAGCTAACTAAACAGCAAAGAGATCTAAGCTAACATCTAAGATTGGAGAAATGAATCAATTAACATGAGAGAACACAAGGAAATGCATCAAGTCAATGCTATTTCTCATATATTTCAGCAGCATGTCTTTACAACAACTCAACTCTCCTTTTGCAAATGAGGGGAGTCCTCTATTTATAGTGTTTCAAAAGTTAAATGAATGGCCAAGATTCATTACAATTGTGTGGCCAAGATTCATTACAAATTAGGGTTTCACCTACCCCCAAATAGATTTACAATTAAAAAAACATCTTTTGTCCTTTCCCTATTTTGTCATCTAGTAGATGACACTATTTGCATTTTCGTCCTGTAGCTAATTGCTGTTTTTCTGGCTGTAGCTACTCTTCTGGGAGGTCTACTTCCTCGGCCGGGCTATCTGGTTGCTCCTCAGAGGCTGCGTGATCAATCTGCTTGAGGATGACGGCCTGGAGCTTATCTATTTCGAGGATTTCGCACTTCAACGTCTGGTAGCTCCATTCTTTGGCGTTCTCTTCCAGCCGCTTCCAGTCTTCATCATACTTTGAGCTCTGATCTCTGAAAAGCTCTGATCTATCGAGGGCACGGGCGGCGAAACTTAGGAAGTCTGTCGTGATATCTCCGGCTGCCCCGTCCTTCATCCTCTCCTCAAAATAAGGCCTAACCTTCTCCGCATCTAATTGCACAGTGGGTATATCATGGCCCGTTATCAACTTCAGGTACTCGGTGCATTCTGCTCGGATTTCCTTGATCCACGCAATATCCGGATCAATCCTGCTCTGGATCTGCTCCGTCCTCTCTTTACGGTGGATGAGGTCCCTGCGCCATATATCTACCAGCCAGTGATCTTCCTTCTTCAATTCTAACTTCTCTTCCCACGAGCTTTCTGGCATTTGGAGGATGGCCTCAACCTTCGGGAAGGCAGAGTCGTAAATTGCGGGGAAGTTGGTGCAGAGCTTCCTTGTACTTTCCAAGGACTGAACCAGGTCCAGGAACTTGTTGGCTATCTGCACAGCCAAGCCGATCCCTATGTTTCCGACCTTCACAACCTGTTGGAACCAGTCCTCCGTGGTCTTTTCCAGGTTCCTCCTCCTTTCCAGCTTATCTATTTGTTCCTTGGAGAGTAGCTGTGGCGCGGCCGTAGAGGTAGTGGGGAGGTCGTCGATTGAAGACCATTGTTGGATGTAGTCAGTTAGGGCAGCAACCTGCGCCTTTAGTTCATCCTTGGTGATCTTATCCTGCTTAATCAGGTGCACTACCGTAGCCACTGACTCCTCAAGATGCCCGACCTTCTGTTCCCTGGTGGCCGTCCCTAGGTCGATTGTGGAGATGCTGTAACTTACTCCATCCTGGCCAATAGTTGGCGTTGCCACTTGTGCAGCCCGGGAGCCAGAAGCGTCCATTGTTACCCTGGAACGGACCTTAGGCTTCTTCTCCTTCTTTGGCGTGGCTAGAGATCGAGCCAAGATGGCCTCCAACCTTGACCTCGGATCGCTCAAGACAGGATTGGTCTTTTCGAGTTGTTCTTCTAGCCAGTCGGGCATGGCAGCCTTGTCCTTGGGCGTCTCGCGGCTGCCCTCACCCTTCTCCGTCAGGGGCAAGACCTCGGTCTCCTTTTCCAGTTCTTCTTTTTCTTTGGCAGCATCCTCCTCTTCGTCGGAGTCTTGATAGAATACGAGGCTTTTGACGGGTGCCCTTGTAGTTAATAGCTGAGTGGGATCCTCCTTTTCCGCCACCTCTTCTTCCTTTTCTTCGACAGCCTCGGCGCCGGGGCTGCTCACAATATGGACCTCGGCCTCAGTGACGGCTTGTTTGGGCTGTTCCTCCGGTGGCTGCCCCTCTTCACCTGGCTGCCGAGCCGACTCTTCCTCGACGTCTTCATCAAAAGTTTCGACAACCTCTTTGTCTTTCGAGTCATCCCCCTCATCCCTGCTTTCAGAAGAGCTCGTCTCTTCCTCCTCATAAGCAACTTTGTCAATGGTTCTGCGATCGTGCTCAGGTTGCTCGTAATAGTCGTCGGCCTCCTCCTCCATAGGTTTCGAAGCCTCTCGCTCTTGCTCCTCCAACTCTTTTGAAATCTGCATGGTGGTCTCCATGGCTGGGGGCCCTGTTGGCGGTTGTGAAGGCTGGGATGTTGCGAGTGCTTGGGCCAAGGCTGCTTGGAGAGCAGGATCCATTAAAAGTTGCGAGAGCTCCGGGGGAAGATTATGCAGGTGCCGTGTAATGGCCTCGGGCACGCTAGAAAGGGGAATAGGCGATGGTATCGTTGCCAGAGGTAGCGAGGTGATGGGGGACATGGCAGCAGCAGAGGAAGGGGAAGTGGTCATGCTGGAGGAGGAATCAATATTGATTACGGATCCGGCTGGAGGTGAAGAGGCGAGGTGAACGGAGATGTCCACCGCTTGTGGAGATGAAGCAATGGTGGCCTGAGAAGTGGGCAGCGTACCAGCCGGGGGAGGAAGGAGCAAAGGAGGCTGTGCCTCGGTTGTGATTAATGTCCTTTTGAGCTTCTTGGGAGATGAGCCTCCCGTATCCCTTGTTGCTTGTTCTTTGGGGCCCCCGGACTGCGCTGTTTCTGCTTCTTTCCTCTTTTGGGACCTGGTGATGGGGGGAGACTTGGAAGTCTCACCGGCTGATGGGGAGGCAGCAACATCTCCCGTGGCGCTTGGCCCGCCTTTGAGTGCCTCGTATGTAAGAGTTACCCCTTGTTGCTTTAGTTGTTCCACTTGCCCATCAACCCACTCCTGGGTGCGAGTTATGATAGGCTTTGTGATAATGTCCAGGTCTTCAATCTCCTGCTCGTCCCAATCGATGGAGGGGATTGCCAGGTCGGCAACCGCAGGGTATCTCGGGTGCACCAGTGTGGATTCATCTTCCTCTAGCTGGTCTGGTACCGGAAACAGCTGTACTCTTCTCAAGAACTGCACCGTCATCCGCATATAATGTCTCTGGCGGACCTCCTTATCATCTTTACAGTCTGCCCAGAAATCCTCAACATGGTACAGGTGGGTGTATGCCGGCCCTAGCGCCTTCCTGACGTGGCCGTGGGGATCCATTCGTGGGCGAGCCGTGTACCACTCAAAGTTATACTCCTTGAGTTCCTTTTCTGAGTTACCGGCGCATTGAGATGTTTGCAACCGATACTGGCCCTGGCCGAGGATCATGGGATAAGGGATCCCCGTTACATGCTTCTGGCCGAAGACCGCCTGAATATGTTGGAGCTGCCGGGAAAGCTCCAGGAGGATGATTCGGTCATTTGGGTACCTAGGCAGCTTGTTTGGTCGTTCTGTGAACCCTTGGGCGCGGATGTATGTGAATTTAGGGAATTGAATGTACAGGAAGGCATACTCCCTCAAGAGTGCCCTGGCGCTGTGAGATACCCTTCTCTCGAAGTCCCCGGCTATCAATCTGATAATATGGCCTATGAAGGCATCATTGATCCGGCGGTACTCCTTTTTAAAGTAGCGGTATTGTAGCTGAGGGTATTGGTCAAAAGGCTTGAGTCCTCGCTTATGCTCTCCATCCGGCGCCCTGAAGAGTCCACTATATTGCCTCTTATCCGCTAATGAGTACACCAGGTACGAGGTCATGTAGAATTTGTTGCTCCTTTTGACATTCATAAACTGCTCGTGGAAGCAGTTGCTGATGATGCTTCCCCAATCAAATGAAATCTTGGTTTTAACGTCCTCATTCCCTCGGACGATCTGCTCAATGTAATAAGCCATCCATTCCTGGAAGAAGGCGGCTGTCGGGAGGCCCATGACCCTGCTCAGCATGGTCACAAGGTCGTGATAGTCTTCATGAAAGTCACTGCGGAAAAGCTCCTGAGGGACTTTTGCGGCGCTGCCCCGCCTCTCCTTGAGCCAGTAGACGTTGATTGACTTCTTGCAGCCCAACGGATTGGCGTCCCATGCTGCCTGGCACTGCTCCATCGTGGGGATCTGCATGTGTGGGAATGTGGGAATGTGGAAGGTTCTTGCAATTCCCTCTGGAGACATGTCTGCGAGGATATTCCCCTCTTTGTCTACTATGGTTCTGGTGTCTGTTTGGTAGGCTTCTCGGCAAGCCATTACCAACTCTGGTGCTATTAGAGACGGAGGAAAGCCAGCAGCCTTTGCGATTCCACTTTGGCGTATCATCCGGGCATTCTTAGTCTTAGGGTCGACCTTGACCCTCTGGGTGAACTCATCTATGTCCACCTGGCCTATGTTGGTGTCCGAGATCTCTTTCCAGTCAGTTGAGACTTTTGACTGGAGCGGTTCACCCTGGAATTGGAATTTCATCTGGTCTTTGTCTTCTTTCCCACGGATGGCCCTTCCAGGTTTCTTACCCTTGTCCTTTTCGGTAGAGGCCCCTGAAGTTCCTGCGGCCGATTCCATATATCCTGCAGGCAAAGGGCGAAGTCAGCATCACAGAACACCAAAGAGTGTTAACGTTAGTCCGTATCGAGTATATTATCTAAACAATCATATAAATACATCATAAATTTAACCCTTAAGTGATATCTGTATCATATCAGAGCATTTACCCAATCCGGGCCCGGAGGGCCGGACTTCCCTGGCAGGAATGCTGTCAGGAAGGGAAAACACGAAAGGAAGCTCCCGGAGACATCCGCTGGCCCCAAGTTCATGTTCCAAGGGGTGCATGATGAAGAATGGCTCAATTTAGGACGTGGGTCGAAGTTAGATTTTCAATTTGGATTGATCTGGATCGATTTGAAGGGCTCCGGAGGTTTCAGGCCGGAAGGCGGCAGGGCAAAGGCAGCAGGCGGCGGCGGACACCGGACGGAAGTCCGGAGGCGGAAGTCCGGAGTTCGGAGTCCGGGAGGCAAAAAGGATGGCCGCATTACGTTTAACTTACCAGTTTATACCGGACGGCACTGAGGTCACCGGGACCCGGAGGTGGGGAGGATGCTCGCCGATGGCCGCCGTGCAAGTTTTGATCGTTTCGAACGGCGGCGGCGAAGAGGGAGCCGGGATCCGGAGGACGGGCCGACGTGCCCCGACGGCAGCCGTCCGAGGTTCGAAATTTGGATAACGGCGGCGGCGAAAGGGACGACGGGGCCCGGGGGTGGGAAGGCAGGTCAGGACGGCCGCGCTTAGGATTTCAACGGTGATCTGAGCAGCGGCGGCGTCCTGGAGAGCGGAACCCGGAAGGCGGAAGGATCCGCGAAGGTGGCCACCGCGAGGAAAAAGGGACCAGGGCGACGGCGGCGGCCAAATCCACCCCGGAGCCCGAAGGCCGGGAGGCCGGCAGGGTTCCGCCGGGAGCAACGGCGGAACCGTCACGGAGTTCCGGGGTCGGAACTCCGGACGGCCGGGCCCGAAGGGTCCGGGGGACAGGAAAACCCGAGAGCTGGGAAAAAACCCTCACTTTAAAAAACGGCGGACAGTTTGGGGAGGCAGCCCGGGATGGGAAACCCGGAGGCCCGGGTCCGGAAGGGCCGACCTCCGCCGGACGGGCTCGAGGCCAGGATCCAGACGGCGACGGAGGGTCCCGGGCCCGGAGGCGATCTTCGCCCTGTGCTAAGAACACCCGCGACACGGGTAAGTTCCGGGAGGCGACAAAAGGCGATTCCGACGGGCCGCGGAAAATTCAAGGACATGGGTTTGGGCCGCAACGGAGAGGGTGTTCGTTCTATGCAATTTAAATTTCTTATTCAATTCGCTTAAACCCTCAAAATGATCAAAATAACGGGAGAGCGAACGAGGATGGCCTACCTCCAACTCGCTGAGCGGGACGATGATTGGATGCACTGGCAGAGTTGTCGGAACGACGCCGGGGTCTACGATCGCGATGGTGAAGTTTGCAGTGGGCTCCAATTCGGCTGCTGCTCCAATTCGCTCAATTCGCAAAGTTAAAAGACTTCAGCGGACCCCGGTTTATATACCACACTGCTCATTAATGGCGCATTGAATGCCTCGTACGATCCCGCGAGAAGTTGGTGAGTTTCAAATTTTGAGTCGGCGGCGGCAACGAGGGTCTCGGGATCCGGCGGGCGGGTGGCTGCGGTACAACGGCCGCCGTATAAATTTAGCGACCTCGGACGGCGGCGGCAACGGAGAGACCGGGTCCCGGATGGCGGGATGCAGCGAAAAGTTTGCCGCCGTGGCATTTTGCACTTCGAACGAACGGCGGCGGCGACAGGGATCACGGGGCCCGGAAGGCGGGACGACGCGCCCCGACGGCCGCCGCGTGAAATCCTGGGGACTTCAGACGGCGGCGGCAATTACGGGAAGGAAGTCCGAAGGTGGACTTCCGGCTCCCGGGGCCCGAAGGGGCAGATGCCTGCCGGGAAATCCCGAAGACCGACGAATTGGCAAACAGCTAGGCGGGCTCCGGGGGGCGGAAAGACGCCCGGGAAACGCCGCCAGGGCGGCAAATGCAGCAGGGAAACCCGAAAGGGGAACCCCGGAGGACCGGGCCCGAAGGCGCCCAGGGCCGCCCCAGAGCCCGAAAGGCCCAAGGCACCCACAAGCCCCCGGAGGGCAGAAAAACAAAAGGGAAACCACGGCCGATGTTAGAACGAAACCTTTTTAGGGCAAGATCGGCCAGACAGGACGTCAAAAAAGAGGGGGCACGCAAAACGAGGCGACCCCAAAAGACCCGACATGGCAAAAGAAAAGAGGGTCCCCGTTCCGAACGGGGCGTGTGTGCTGAGGGCACAACAATAGTCAAGTTGTCCGCTTAGCCGCCTCCCTATCTAGATCCCACATTTTGGAAACTAAGGGAAAGAAAATATATTTGAAGGGTTTAAAATGTGTAAAAAAGTAAAAGGAATAAATAGTAAATATAAGTCATTTAAGCCATCACAATAGATTGTTCTACGTTTCCTTTGATGACAAAAATTCCTCTTCTTTCCCACTACCTAGTAATAAACATAGCCAACACCTCTTTCAAAATTGACACCATTTTTGCTCAGTAATCAACATGATTTTGATGAAAATGGAATAATCCTTGGTTGCTTCCCTTGTCAACGCATTTACCAGTACCCTGCTTGCGATATGGCACCATAATGTGATGGACACCCATGCCTTGTTTAAAAAAATGTAATGCTGTGCCGTGTGAACACCAAAGGACAACAAACACCGTGCAATTTTTTTTATTATTATTATTATTTTAAAGCATAACATTCCATAAGATAAATTTTGTACATTCATTACATGAAAAGCAATTATGCATTTTACAAAGACACTCCACGTCCTCTAGGGTACACGAAATGGTCATTATGAACCCTAAATTTTTTTCAAAATGAAAGAGAATAAAATAAAGATTACATTATGATATCACACAATCATCCATAAATTAATAGAGAGGAAAATGATACAAACATTTTATTACAATTCAAATCATAGTTCAATAGTACAATTATGGAGCATATTTCCATAGATGCAACACATCAAGGACATAATAATACATTACATAATGCTTCCCTTATAAAAACGAAAAGAGTACATCAGGTACAAGAATAATTACATATATTAAGAATAAGGCACAAGGTGAGGAAAATTCTTCATCAACGTGAAGCTTTAGAAACTCTACATCCACTTCTGCATCATGAACACAACCTGGGAACCCAATGGGGTGCGTAGCATGTTCCACTCGACCATGTGGACTCGAATACCCACCCCCTGTGCTAGGAGATGACAAGAAAGGACCCATGACCAAGACAGACAAGCAGAACAATCACAAGACCAAACCACAAGATCAACCAAACATAACATACAACAATCTCAATGACCACTTACAAGGTGACTGCTTTGAGAGGCATACAAAAGAAAAGCAAGGGATTATATAACACCAATATTCATATACTTCCAACTAAAGGGTACACAAACACTTGGGTTCCCAAAGAACTCACATCAAGGCTTGGCTTATAAACTTGCCAAATGGAAAAAAAAATCAATGTGGAATTTAGTCAATCAGGAGAATGGAAGAAATCAAACTTTAACCTCTCAACATCATTCCATGTAACGAAACTTAACAACATATTCCATACTCAACTTGTTTAAACATTCCTATTCAATTTGATGAATAAACTAACTTAATAAGAACATGAAAGGATTATCCATTTGTTAATAATCTAACTTGAATTTTCACTTCTTTAGTTATAACACACAAATAATTCAAATCTCTCCTAAGGATTTTAGATTAATAAATATTCTAGAATCACATGTTTTGTTTTATTTACATGACTATATTGAAATTATTTAATTAAATAAGAACTTATGAAAACCTATAGTAAGTAGACCATCGGATTTAAAATTCCTAGCCTAAACATTTGTTACCTTAAAATAATAGATTTAATTAAAATGTAATCTATACCTTTGATTATTATAAACTAAATAAATTTAATTAAAATCTAACATAAACGATTTATCTGTAAATCACAAATCTAGTATTAAAAGAAATTGTAAATACTTTTAACTTTAAATAAACTTGTAATTAATCCTAATTTTAAATGCACTTGAGAATAAATCTAATTTAAATGTATTAGAAAATAAATCTGATTTTGAATGTATCTAAAATACATCAAATCTTAAATGTACCTGACCAATAAACACAACACTTATTTACGTTATAACATTAAAATATTTAAGGAGCTATGATCATAATATTCTTGAGTAATTAATTTTCACGACAAAATAGTAAATTATAAGAGTACAAGGTTCAATTTTACTTTTTACCTATTCATTCATGAAGAGATCATTTAAAATTAATTAAAGAATTGTATTGAGCACATCTAAAACAAATACCTAACTACTCCACTTTAACACGAATAAATACCAATAATTACCTTAAAATATAAATATAAAAGGAACACATCATTAAATATAAATATAAAAGGAACACATTATCAAATATAAATATAAAAGAAACACATCACTTCTCTAACTAATTCCCTTTCTTTGATACAACAAAAGAAAATAACTTTTAGGTTATTACCCTATGAACATATAATATTATGATTTGATAGTATTAAAAAAAATATCTATTTAAGAAATTAATGTTATTCATTAGCATCTTAAACAAATATTCCATTATAAGGGTCATGTTTGAATATAATTCCATTGAATATGAAAACTAAATTAATGTTAAAGCCTTGTTATTTATATTCATATCAATATTTATATAGACATATATTTGTCAAAGGGATATATATATATATATATCTATTTAAGAAATTAATGTTATTCATTATCATCTTAAACAAATATTCCATTATAAGGGTCATGTTTGAATATAATTCCATTGAATATGAAAAATTAATTAATGTTAAAGCCTTGTTATTTATATAGACATATATTTGTCTAAGTGGGATATATATATATATATATACTCCATCAAATACTATATTTATTCTTGAAGTCAAAAGTAGATTCAATATCCCAAATAACAATGGCCACATCTATTTATTGGACATATATATAATTATCTATATTTAATAAGCAGCATTGCTTTGAAATGATAAGTCATCAGATGCATGAAAGAAATTGAATTATTCATTAAAATGTTGCAGAAATTTTTATTTTATTTTTTATTTTATTTTTAATAAGAATATAAATAATTCCTTAAAAAAAAACTACATATAATTAAATTAAATTAACTTTATATACATATTAATTAATTAACTCTAAAATATAAAATGAAATAATCTTTATATAAACATTAATTAAATTAGTCTTAATATATATATCAAATGATTTTAATATAAATATTAAGTAAGTCTTAAAATATAAACTAAATCATCTTCATAAAAATATACGTGCTTCTTAAAAGAGGAGTAGGAAGGAACTAAATTAGGCTCAAAGTATAAATTAAGATATTTCTAAATGTAAGAGACATTATTTATATTAAAAGGAACATATCACATACCGTTTGTTGAATTTTTCCTATTCAAGAGCAATGATATTCTAATTGTAAACTATTCCATCGATTTAATTAATAGATTCTTATATTATATTATTTTGTTTGATTCTTCCTTATGTCCTATCCCGTGAAACACTTCATATTCACCTTAAGCATAAGGATGCTCCAAAGGATGCATCGGATGGTTTTTTTTTAAGAGTTTATTCCATTGCCCAAAGTGGTCTGTAGTTAATCTAAATCGGCATTTTATGTTTGAAGTGGGACACAGTATATGTAAAGGTGACCGCTAATTTAAACAATTCATTTGGTCTTAAGGAATTGCAGTGAATGAAATTTTATGGCATGACACGCGCAGTCAGGCAGGTTTAGTGGATGAGGGCTGCACATACTTCACACAACAGTAACCCATATGGCATTAATATAGCTGACCGTTAGGAGTGCATACAGAACCTGAAGGACTAAACTTTAAGCGGTTAAACTCAGAGCTATGTAATTATAGTACAAGTGTAGATAGCCTTGGGAGGAGAGAATACCTCAATGAAGCTGGGAGATGATGAAGTGCATAGTGAAAGACCATAAAAGCCAATTGGAGCTTGAAGGATGAACATGAAGGGACTTTGATGATTTACAAACCTCGTAAGAAACATGAAGTCAAAACAAAACTAAAGAAAATAATATGATAGGCCTGCTGCAAAAAATCGAACCAGGGCTTTCAAAGAATTAGTTTCTCATGTTTGAATTGTTCTTAAGACATGCATTGCATATTAAGTATGCCATAGT
>VDFB02314753.1:0-15133 GCA_007258455.2 Sequoia sempervirens
GCATCACAGACTGTGTGATGGCTGAGCTGGAAAAGCTAGGACAGAAGTACCGTGTTGCCTTACGGTACATGGTTCATCTTAATTTTTCTCCTTTTGATAAGATTTCCAATATTTGTATTATACATGTGATCAAAATTTAATCTATAGTGTGAAATTTGAATAATATGCCCATTTTAGGCATTAATGTATTTACAGAATAAGTCAATTGTCCTGATATGAAGAGTTCTCTTATCTGGTCCATTTATTATGAATGGATTGAATTGAAATTAAGTTGATGAATGTACTTAAATTAGGTAAATAGTTAATTATAAAATTGTTTGCTTTTCTCCGAGTTGTAATTCTAATAAAATATAATAAAAAAATTGCTATTGCTACTAATATTTTTTTTTTACAGAATTGCAAAGGATCCTCGTTTTGATAGATTGCCTTGCACTCATAAAGGCACTTATGCAGATGACTGCATTGTAGAACGTGTTACCCAGGTAATATCTTTGGAAATTACTCTCCCAGCATTTTTAACTTATGCTGTCTTTTTATTGCTTTGTGGATGAAAGTTTTTTTCTTTGGCATTTTTTTGGTTCTGGCTCTGCTCATTTGGACTAATGGGTATGTGGTATTTGCAAACAGCATAAGTGCTATATTGTAGCCACGTGTGATAGGGATTTAAAACGTCGAATTCGAAAGGTATCTTACTGTTACTGATTGTGCCACCTATTGATGCAATGAATTTCAGTTAAAGTATATATTGCTAATGTATGCATTATGGAGCAGATCCCTGGTGTGCCTATTATGTACATTACCCAACACAAATATTCTATTGAACGCTTGCCAGAAGCAACTATAGGAGGCGGTATGCATATATTTCCTTTATATATTATTCTGTCTATGTTATCATGTTTTTTGGATTTCCTAGAGTCTTGTTCTTATTGGTATTTCTTTTCTATATGTCAGCACCACGATTTTAGCACTGATGTTTGCCAGCAATGCGGTGAACAATGCACAATTCTGTAAGGAGAGTCTCTTATACTTGTATAACCTTTATTCTCAGCAGTGTTGGTGAGTCACATTTTGATTAACCTGGTAACAATTTCAGAAATTTTGTTTCAAAGACACGAGCCATGTTTTGGGGCATTTGTTCCTTTTGTAAAGCACATCCAAGGAAACTAGAAAAAAAGAGTCAATTTACCTCAGCAAAACTTTAGGTGATAGTGGAGTTTTTGAGCAAATGTACCGTAAAAGAAACGAATAATTTTGGTATTGTAATGACATTGATTTTTATTTTATCTTTGTGTCATTGGTGATAGCTATTTCAAAACACTTAGTTTGTTTTAGTTTACTGTGTAGGCTGGTCTATTCATCTGGGCGATTTTGACAACCTTTGCATGATCTTTTGCATTGTTGTGTAACATAACCATTTAAAGTAAAGCATTTTGTGGTTAAATGGAAGTAAGCTGAGTTGTTTGAAATACAGATACAGCAATATTCTCAAAGTGTTTATTTTCCAAAATGACATCGTCTATTTTGTTTAATGGACAATATTATAAAAAATTATGCTTATTATTTCACGATGACACATATTATAAGGATTACTGTCTTTTTCTTCCTTCTGATTACATTTCTGTTTATACCATAAAGATTGCTTATCTTTTCAAACATTTAATCTTTTTTTGGGGGATTAAATTATGGTTTTCTGTTGACAAAGGTTCAAGAAGGGTCTACCGAATAAAACCTAGGAAAAGTTTGTGTTTGGTATTTATGTCTTGGTTTTTTGCAGAAACTCTCAGGAAGAGTAACTGTGAGGAGTCACATTCATGGAATTTTCCAAGTTTTTCATAAGATGTTTCTAAGCAAATTCATTTGCTTGCCCAAGTGTTGAAATGATCATGTTGTCAGTCATAGTTTTCAGTAACCATATTATTTCACAAGGAGACATATTATAAGGATTACTCTTTAGTCTTTTTTCTTCCTTTTGGTAACATTTCTGTTTATACCATAGAGATTGCTTATCTTCTCACACATTTAATCCTTTTTTGGGGGATTAAAGTATGGTTTTCTGTCAACATAGGTTCAAGAAGGGTCTACCAAATAAAACCAAGGGAAAATTTGCGTTTGATATATATGTCTTGTTTTCTGCAGAAACTAATCAGGAAGAGTATCTGTGAGGACTCACACTCATGGAATTTTCCAAGTTTTTCATAAAATGTTTCTGAGCAATTGCTTTTGCTTGTCCAAATGTTGAGATGATCATGTTGTCAGGCATATTTTTTAGTAACCTAGATGTTTACAAATTCGTTTTTATACATATTGCAAGTGATTACTTGTTCTACTACCTCTTAGTGGATTTTTTTCAGTATATTTGCAGTGAATCCTCAAATGTGTGAAGTCTATAAAATCATTTGTGGTTCCATGCGAAGACAAAATGATTTTAAGAAATAATTTGGCTCAGGCATCAGTAGGTTAAAAAGTAGTGTTACCCCAAGTTTCCGGGACAGGGATGGTGGGCTGAGTCTCCCCAAGTTTCCGAATTTTGAGGCCAAATTTGGGGACGGTGGGGGGACGACTATACAAAATATAGGGAAAATTTTAAATATATAGGGAAATTTTAAATATTTATATGAAAACATGGATAAGGCATGCATAATATACATTATAGAACCTTAACATAGAACATTTGTGTTCAAAATTATTTGTCAATACTCAATACGCATTCAAAACTCAAAATTAACATACATGAATCATGGAACAACCTCCAAGTTATAATTTATAAACTTATATCAAAATGCCCAAAGGCTACATTGCTGCCATATAGTTTTAAAGTATGATATGAAAATCAAAATACCTAAGTTGCCATTTCGGGTACGGGTTTAGATGCGGGTTCGGGTTCAGTGGTTCGGCAGTTTTTTTTTCTTCCTAGGGTACGGGTACGGGTACGACCGTACTATGTGTATATATATATATAAAATTATAAATTTATAAACATAATGATAATGCCATAGTCTCATAAGCATGCTCAAAATTATAATCATATGATCATAATGCCATAATGCCATAGAATATTGAAACAATGAAATACGCCATACGGTAATACCTCATATAATCTGTAATCATATTCATAATTTGCAAAAATGTAAATGTAAATATGCCATAATGCCATATAATCTGTAATCATATTCATAATTTTTTAGCTTGGAGGCAAAAAAATGGTGTTTTTGCTCTTTTGAGTTTGCAAAATGAGCCTCATTTGGTCGGCCAAGTCAATATAAGGCAATCTGGGCACTTTTTAGGGTTTTATTTTTTGTTTTTAAGTTGAGTTTTTGCCTTTTTCTAGGCTGGATGACGTGGGTCCTCCCAGGTCCTTCTAGGTTCTTCTTGGGTTCGGCCATATGAAGGACCCATAGAGAACCCGGGTGGAAAATGGAGAACCTAGGCGAACCCAGAGAAGAACCGAACCAGAAGTAGAACCCACATGTATTTTGGCCGGTTCGGGGGGCTAAAATGAAGAACCCGGTAACAGAGCAAAATACAATAAACAAAGAGCAGTAGCACTGCTGCCCCTAATCCGTAGGATCTCCCATAACCGCATCAAAATCAGAGTCATCCTCTGAGTCACTACCACTGTGATGGTCCACCTCAGCCTCAACCAACAGAGCCCCAACCAAACCCTCAGTTGTCTCCTCCTCATCTACCTAGGCCATGTCCTTGGGATCAATATCCCATTGTAGAGCTAGAGTTTGTCGATACTCTGGAGTCTGCCGATCCTGAAGTCGAAGAGCACTATGAAAGGCCACTAGCTTCTCCGCTCGTCTAGAGGTAAGTATATTCCTCTTGAGGGAGTGGATAAAGGTATATGTGGACCAATTCCTCTCTGCAGTAGAGGAACCGGAAACTTGTGGAAGAAGGCGAGTAGCAAGTATCTTCAACTGTGGTGTATCCCTCCCATGAAAGTTCCACCATCCAATAGGGTCTGTTTGAGCTAATATAGCTCTATCCAACCTCGCCTGTGGTTTACTAAAGTTTGGGCCACGAAGATTTGCAAAGTCTAGGAACTATGCCCAAAGTAGTGAAGCTTGCTATGCTGAATATATCTTATCAATGGCCTGTGTGAACCCATCTAAAACCTTAGGGTCATCGCATGGAGGCACCCTACCATCCCTTGGTGCATACCATTTGGGATTTAGAGCAAAGGAAGCCATATGAAGTGGGGTGTTCATTGTATTCCACCTCTATGTCACAATGGGCTTAATGTGTTGCTCGTATAAATTCGAAGTGGGATCCTTTGCCAAAATAGTTTGCTTGATCTTCCCAAGCATAGTGTCAAATGTCTTATATATCTCTCCAAGACTAGGAGAGTCTCTATCAACATATCGGATGACATCTACAATAGGCGAGATGAAGGAGCAAATATATTTGCAAAATGCAAACAAAAAGTTCAAAATAATTAATTGACATGTTGGAAACTTCAAAAGTTGGAATATTGGACAATAAAATTAAAATATTAAAATAAGAAATTTAATAAGAAAATCAGCAATCTAATATGTCTTACCTCACATTGGACCACCAATCGTCACTGAGGATCTTTTGTTTGGTGGTCTTTCCTTGAACAAAACTTGAGTTAGGCCATCTAGTCCACTCTGTATTGACCATCATCGCTTGTAGAGGCTCATGCACCTCTAGCATCCTCTCCAACAAGATGAAGTATGTGGCATATCTACATTCATTGATTCAACGATTCATTAAAACAAAATCAAATTATGAATACAAATTGAAATGTTTGAACTTTGAAGTTTTAGAATTTGAAAAATTGAAAGTGAAACAAAATGAAGTGGCATACCTTGTCTCAACAGGTTTGAGAAACTCCTTTGAAAATGATCTGAAGAGAGCAAGTGAGGTGTGGTGATTGCAAATGAATATCAAAATATCTCTAGCTTCTGACACTGCTTGCTTCACCCAATCCAACTTCCCTATGTCTTTCAATGCATGAACACAACATGGGGTCCAAAATATGTGCCTATAAGTACCCTCCACCATCAAACCAACTGATTTGCACACATGTGCTAAATCCATGATCACTTGCACCACATTAGCAGCCCCAACCTCCTTTATGGCATATCTCAAAATGGAAAATTGGAAGTCTGCATCCTTACGTCTCCCGGAACAATCTATGGCTCTAAGAAAATAAGAATCAGCAGGGCATGTGACTATGACATTGATGAGTGGCCGATGTCAAACATCAGTCCACCCATCCATCACTATAGAGCACCCCGTCCTCATCCACATTTGCCTCATCTCCTTCATTAACACATTAACTTTGGAGTACTCTTTGTTTAGGAGGGTGGTGCATAGTTTATGATCTCTAGGGGGTATGAATGAAGGACCAATAGTGGCTATATCTTTAACCATTTGTTTGAAATAAGATGAACGGGCCACATGAAATGGGATGGCATGGGCAAAAAAGAATTTGGCAATGGAAGATTTGGTGGCTTCTCGTGCTTGGTTATTAAACATTTGACTGAAGCTCCCTTCCCACTACCACTCACCTTCCTCTTTCCTCTTGAGGCAACTCCACTACTAGATGATTGTGCACTTGGGAAAGAAGATTACCTACCTTGAACCCCATCCAACTCCATTTGAATTCTTTGGCACTCTAATGCTACATCATCTTTTAACTTAGGACACATTCTAACTCCATGGCCCGCCTCACCCAAAAAATGAGACCTTACCCTGTGTAGCTGCCCCTAAATTCTTTTTTGCAAACATGGCAATACCACATCCTACTCCCCCCTAAATTTTTTTGCCTTTGGCCCACGGGTGTAACATCTTGAAGGAATGGTTTTTTTTGTTTAAAGGGTGTTTTGCATAGCCTTCCATGATTGTTGAAGGGCATTAGTATGGGTTTGTTTGCTCTCCAC
Source organism: Sequoia sempervirens (assembly GCA_007258455.2). Taxonomy (NCBI): domain Eukaryota; kingdom Viridiplantae; phylum Streptophyta; class Pinopsida; order Cupressales; family Cupressaceae; genus Sequoia; species Sequoia sempervirens. Next base: position 5,910 of record VDFB02314753.1, read on the forward strand.
TAACACCCTCACCACTTTCCCTTCTATTTTGCATTTCATCTTCACTATCACTCCCACCCCCACTGCTGCTCATGTTTTTTATATTTTGAATGCAAGTTTCAACCGAAAAATGCAAAAATGCAAAAAAATATTAGACAATGTATACTTGAGATTTTGCAAAAAAAAAAAAGAAAAATAAAAAGAGGGAAAGGAAATGCATACCTCTTTGGTGGATTTGCACTCCCAACAGCACTAACTTCAACCTCCTCTCCTCCTTCAAGTTGCTGTTCTTTCTCTTCGAATGGCTGCAATTTCTCTTTCTCTCAAACCCTTGGCTGCTCACAACAAACAAATGCATAAATGAATAAAAAAGGGCCTCTTTCTTCCTCATAAGAGAGCAAACACCAATGGGGCCCACAATAGCCATGTAGGCAGGGCCGTCCCTTTTTTCAAAATGTGTGTTTTTTTTTTAATTTAAAACCATGCATAACGTGGGGGACGGACGGCCGTCCTCGGGACGGTCGAGGGACGACTCAACCATCCCCTGGCCGTTCTAGGGATGGTTAGCTGGCTCCCATTTGGTCAACCCCGTTTCCCCGTTTCAAGGACAGTTTCTGATTTTTTTGAGCAAAAGGGGACACCAGGGGACCATCCCCTTGCTGTCCCCTTGTACCTGGGACGTCTCGGGGATAGGGACAGGCCATTTTAGGAGGGGAGGGGAGGGGGAGTGGGGGGGGATGCGTCCCCGGGTTTCCTTGTTAAAAAGTAAATATATATTCTCAAGTGTAGAAGAGACTGTGACATTTATTGCCCTAGTTATTGCCAAAAAAAATTGTGATAGTGATAAATGCAGAAGACAGCTTCAAATATGCTTTACATTGTGTAATCATTGAATTTTTAAAGAGGTCGTCATTCACCATCTTTGGAACCATACTTGCATATACAAAGTGTCTCAAAAGAAGTTTTTTTTACAATATTTTGTATCTTTATTTATTTATTTATTTTATTTAATCATATTCACACGACCTAATTCTGTTTTAGTTTTGCCAACTTTTCATTATAATTGATAGAAGAAATGAGATCCCCATGAATCAAAGATAGGATTTTAAGACTGATGAGCACACAGTTATACCGCGAAGGGTGGGGGGTTAAATCAGTATAACAATATTCTTTTACCTTTTAAAACTTATTTAATCACTTCAATATTTAATCAAAATTAGCACATATGTAAAATCAAATAATAGCAACACAATAACAACACAATTTACGTGGAAACCCTTGCGGGAGAAAACCACTGAAAAAATATTACTTTTATTAGTCTTCTTTCTACAAACTTTGTAGGCACCAACCTACTAGAGGCACCAGCCCCTAAGAAACTCCAATTTCTTGTATTTGTAGGCAACAACCCCTATAATATGAGGCACTGACCTCAATATAGATAATTTTTCTTCTCCAATCTGCTATAATGCTGATCATAAATCTGCCATAAAACTGATTGCAATCTCCTCTTAAAACTATTATAAATCTGCCATAAATTTTTTCACAATCTCCTCATACAATCTGCATATGTTCCCCTTGAATTCTGCTCTAATATTCCTCACAATAAAATCTGGAAGTAAACTCCTTCAATATTCTCTTTGCACACAAATATTTGTGAATATATGATACATCTTTTATCTTTCACACACACCTTTCTCCACACATTTCTTATTATATTTATATCCTCATGGCTAAGTGAAGAGAGGCATCCTTTTGGAAAGTGACGACCCTCCAAGTAGACATGACCATTCCTTATTCCATCGCACCTTTTGAAGACTATTTAATTTCTGCCTTTAATATCTTCTTTAATCGCCACTTTTCACTTTTAATCTCTGCCTTTTAAAACATAGTTGCTGCTTTTCCACTTTAATCGTTGTCTTAAATTAAAATATAATCGACACACTGTTAATTGGAATAAAGGCTAGGTAGTACCTAATATTGGGTGTGAACTAACAGTCGCAAAAGCAAACCCTAGTTAGGGCTTTGCATGGGGAGAATGTGAGTTGCTTTGATTATGGTTTTTGTTATTTTTGAATGGGAGACTTTTGCACTGGCAAAGCCATGCCACATTGTAGAATAATTGTGCTCCATTCAAGAAGCAGTTTTAAAGAATCATTATTTAGATTTATCTTGAGTTGTCTTAGCAAACCTAGTATGGAACATCCTATTAATGAAAAATTTGATTCTTGTAAAAGATTGCACGGGTTGTTTACTGTCTGCTACTATAGCCATTGAATATGTTGAGACTCTGTGTTTCCATGTCTTCCGTCTAAATAGTTATGTAGATGTATTGGTTGTGGCATACCTATCGGGGGGCCTATGAGTTTCCTTAACTGTGATCAATGGAACATTGTTGCATGGTTGCAAGGGTCACTATAGGTTGAGTTTAGTCTTGGTATAATCTTGATTAGAGGAATTATAGGTTTGTGTTAGATGCTTGAAGAAGGCAACCTTAGGTTGCATTAAGATCTCCATATTCCAACTCTTTGTGATGCAGAATCATATCAAAAAGATTAATAGAACTAATATAATTTAAGTATCTAATTGTTGTGGCAGTTTTAATTATTGTTACTGTATGGAAATATCTTGTATCTGACTGTCTAAATCTTGTGATTTAATCTTAAAAAAAGTTGTGGAATTACATTCTGAGGATAAATCCTTGACCAAGTCCTATCCAATGTATACTGTATGTATGAATCAAAATAAATTTGAGCAGTAAAAGTCATGGAATAATTGTTTAGTGGTTCAAATAACTGCTATTTATCAATCTTAGTCTCTGTGGAGTAATGGATGCCTATAATCTTGAGGGTAGAGATCTTTGTTGCAGCCTGTTGACTGTTGGGAACTGTGAACAAGGTTATGCAAGAGCCCTTGGCGACCTGTTCACTATGATCCCCCATCATGGTGTTTGAGATTGGCCACCATCATGGTGTTTGAGATTGGCCAAGATAGTCTTAGTAGTCATAATATAGTTATCAGTTTGTGAGCCTACTTTGTGTTGGGAATACTTGATGTGTTGATTGAGTGGTAGAATATGGATATAATTTTGGAAGATGGATAAAATGGGGATTGGTACCCTTTTGGTTGTAAACGTATGTTGTCATTTAGGTGCACTACAAGGATATTGATGTTTATTGTTTTGTAGTAGTTGACACCAAGAAGTGGATGTATCAGTTTGCATAGCGAACTTGGATTGCATACTTCTGTTTTAGTTATGAACTTATGTTATTCAACTTTTTAATGCTTGTTGGAGATCTTCCTTGCAACCTTCAATTATAAGGGATGAGCTCCAATATCCAAACTCGGGGATTGAGTCAATCTAGGCAAAGGAAATTTCTGGTTAAATTGGGAATAAGAAAAAAACAATTCAACAAAAGTGGGATAACTTGTCTACACTTTAAGCCCTGCCAATGTAGTGTCCCCATTTTTTAGCTATTCTGATTTGCAAGCTTTTGCCCAGCTCCTGTTTTGATCAAAATAGCTTGGTGTTTGTTGAGGGGAATTCCAAGGTTCTTGGAGTATGCAGGTTATGTTTTGTAGGGATGTTTGTTGTTGGCAATGAGCTTAGTTGGTCTTGAGGACTCCTATGACACTTTCTGAAGTGAATTCCAGAGAGATTGACTATTTATAGAATGTCACCCGGTGGACCTCGATTTTTATTATTCATCATAAATATCATTCCAATATAGTCAGATATTTATTCCGATGCTGTTCAGTGGTTTTTGCTGTTAGTTTTATGATCAGATGTAAAGCACAGAAAATTAATTCAAATTCAACACAATAGCACAGCAGATACCCTGGGAAAACCCTCCTCTTGTGGGAGAAAAACCCAGCAACAATATATCACTTATATATTGAATCAACACAATAATGATCTCCTTACAAGAGGCCGATATGCAGGCCCAAATACATGCACCAAAGAGTGATGCAACACAGCAATACAAAGAGACAAATTGCTGATGAAATCTCAGCCACCAATAATGTCGATCTGCCTTGAGAAGAACTTGCACTTGAGATGAAGGACGAACTATGAATGAATTGATGCCAAGTGAGATACAATGAAGGTGTATATATACATGATGGGATGGAGAGACGTGACCTTTCAAAGAACACAAGTCGGCCTTGACAAATAATCGCGCCTCTTACAAGAGGTCGGCTTCCTTAGTAAATCGAGCCTCTTCAATAAATATTAATTATCATTAACAAATGACGTGTCTCTTGAGCAATTGCAATCTTCTATAAATTAAATAGCCCCAAGGCTATAATTTAATTTAACCAATGATGTAAAGGAGATCGCTGGAAGAATACTATTGACTCTGCCATAAACATCAACACTCCCTCTTAGCTAGGGAGTATACTTTCAGCTGCACAAGACATATCACCTCATCGTGATGTCTACCACTATGGCTACAACCATATGTGGAAAAGAAAGATATCACCTCATCGTGATATTAGATATCACCTCAACGTGATATCAACCATAATGGCTACAACCATGTATGGTATGTACAAGTGTTCATCACTTGCGTGATGTTGTCACCTCAACATGACTTTCACCATGGCTCTCCCAGAGGGTGAAACACAAGTACAAAAAAATCATCACGGACTCTTTCACGTGATGCTGTCATGGAGTCACACACATGACATCCACCATGGCTCTCCTAGAGGGTGGAAACAAGGGCTTTCATCTCAAACTTCTCTTGTAGAGAAGAATGCATTAATAAGGGATTTCACCTCGAACTTCTCTCACAGAGAAGAACTCATTAAAGAGGATCACTGATATTGAGACTCCTTCTCAGTTAGGGCTGAATTCTCCACCATACCAAGCTTATCTCGAAAGTACACAAACTTTATCTTGGAGAGAGGCTTGGTGAGAATGTCTGCCGTCTGCTCATCAGTGCTGATATACCTCAACTGTATATAGCTTTCCTCAATACCATATCTCTGATATAATGGTATTTGATCTCAACATGCTTGGTTCTGTCATGAAACACAGGATTGACAGAAAGCTTCACACAGCTCTGGTTATCACAATGAATGATAGTAGGCTCCATTGATTGTCCAAACAATCCTGCAAGGAGCTTACGAAGCCACATTGCTTCCCAAGTTGCTTCCCAAGTTGCCACACAAGCTGCAATGTACTCTGCGTCTGCTGTACTCAATGCTACAGATGACTGCTTCTTGCTGCACTAGGATATCATAGCAGATCCCAAACTGAAGCAACATCCAGAGGTGCTCTTTCGATCAGTGACACTTCCTGCCTAATTAGAATTAGTATAACCATGCAGCTCCAAGTCCACATATGAAGAATATCTCAACCCATATCCAATTGTGCCACGCAAGTATCTCAGGATATGTTTCGCTGCAACAAGATGTACCTACCTCGGTTCACACATGAACTGACTAAGTGCACTCACTGCATAGCAGATATCAGGTCTAGTGTTAACTAGATACATCAAGGATCCAATCAACTGCCTGTACATCGTGGGATCCACGAGGTCTAAACTAGCTCAGCCTCCTTCAACTTATGTAGGTTGGTTTCCATAGGTGTAGACATGGATTTGCAATCCATCATGCCAAACCTCTTAAGTATGTCAATGGTGTACTTCCCTTGACTTAGAATCATCTCATCTGGCTTCTGCCAAACTTCTAAGCCAAGGAATTAATGCATGAGCCCAAGGTCCTTCATTTCAAACTCAGAAGCCAACTCCTTGCATTTGAGAATGAGGTGATCTTCTCCAGTAAGAATCAAATCATCAACATACAAGACCAAAATCAATGCTTCACCATCAATTACCTTAAAATACAGATTTGAGTCCGCATCATTCTTAGAGAAGCCTAAGCTTGACAAGTAATGATCAATCCTTTTGTACCGTGCACGAGGAACTTGCTTAAGACCATACAAGGCCTTCTTCAGCCTGCAAACATGAGACTCCTTCCCATGTACCTCGAATCCATCAGGTTGCTTGATATAAACTTCTTCCTCAATCACACCATTCAAAAAAGCTGTCTTCACATCCATTTGATGAATCTTCCATCTTCTAGATGCAGCAATGGCAATAATGGTTCTAACAGAAGTGTAGCGAGCAACTGGAGCAAATGTTTCTTCATAGTCAACTCCCTCTTTTTGTGAGAACCCTCTAGCCACGAATCTTTCCTTGTACTTCTCAATGCTCCCATCAGCCGCATGCTTGATCTTGAAGAGCCATTTTGAATATACCACAGATTTGCCTTCAGGTCTAGGAACGATGTCCCAAACATCATTCTTGAGAATTGATTGATACTCCTCTGTCATAGCATCTTTCCGAACTTGTTGACTAGAAGCTTCCTCAACATTGGAAGGCTCAAACTCAATAATCTAACTCATCAAAGCAACATAACTAGAGAACTTGTGAGGTCTCTTGCTTTCTTTAAAGGTTCCTCTTGGAGCTGCAAACCTTTCTGCCTCTTGCATTGTTTGCCTAGCCCAAAGAGGCCTTTTTCTCCCAAACACAATATTGGTAGGCCCATCAGTAGGTTCCAAGGGCTCAACTGGATCATTTTCTTTTGGTTCTGAAGTCTCACTCTGAATCTCAAGAGCATGGTCAACTTCCATACCTTGAGGAGACTCTTCATTATCAATCTCCATGTGAGTGCCCTTGGATCTTTTGAATGCAACATCTTCCTCAAATGTGACATCTCTACTGATCTCGATCAACTTCTGACCTGGGATGTAGATCCTGTAGGCTTTTGATGTTTCACTGTAACTTACAAATATCCCCTTCTTGCCAGAAGGCTCCAACTTTGTCCTCTTTTCCTTCAGTACATGAATATACATTGGACATCCAAAGATCCTTAAATGACTCACTTTTGGCTTCTTCCCAGTAAAGGCTTCTTTAGGAGTCATGTTCTCCAGGATCTATTGAGGACTTCTATTCTGAACATAGACTGCTGTCCTTGATGCTTCGGCCCAAAGGAAGGTCTGCAGATCTTGGTCATGAATCATGGCTTTAGCTGCTTCCACGATCGATCTGTTCTTCCTTTCAGCAACACCGTTCTATTGAGGATTATAAGGGACACTGAACTCCCTCTTAATCCCAACTTCAATGCAGTAGTTTCGAAAGCTTCCGGAAGTGTACTCTCCTCCATTATCGGATCTCAGGACTTTGATCTTCTTCCCGGATAGATTCTCCACGTGAGCTTTGAATTCCTTGAACCTTTCCAATACTTCCTCAAATTCTTTAGATTTCAAGAAATAAATCCAAGTCTTTCTAGAGTAGTCATCAATAAAAAGAATGTAATACAAGAAACCACTCAAAGAAGCAACAGACATTGGACCACATAAATCAGAATGGATGAGATCTAGAATACATTTGGATCTATTTTCTCTACTATGAAATGAACCTTTAGTATTCTTACCCATAGCGCAGCCTTTGCAAATACCTTCATGCTCCTGGTTGAACTTCAGAAGACCTGAGACCATCTTCTCCATGATAGGTAGAGCCCGAAAGTGAAGGTGAGCCAATCTTCGATGCAAAAGATCACACAAGCTTGAAGAATCATGAACTAGAGCTTGAAGTGGACGAGTGCATAGCCTGTAGAGACTCTCATGTCTAACTCCAATCACCCGAGCAATCTTGAAATTGGAGTTTTTCGTCCACACAAGAACTTTGCCTTTAGAGAATGCAACTTGGTAACCCTTGTCTTCCAAGGCTGAAATGGAAACAAGGTTTCGCTTGATGCCTGGAACATATAGAACATCACACAACTGAAGGGTAATGCCGAAATCCAAGTGGAGAGTGGAGGTCCCAATTCCTTTCACCGAGTAATTAGCATCATCTCCAATAATGACTTGTTCACTAGAATCTCTCTCCACCAAATTACATATATGTTCCCTGAATCCGGTGATGTGGCGAGAGGCACCACTATCAATCAACCAAGTGTTGGTGTCGGTAGAAACATTGCTTGACAATGCTAAATAGAATAAGTACTCACATGAATCCTTCTGCGGGGAGACATCATCAACATTTGCAATGGTGGCCTGCTGCTTAGGCCTGGATGGACAATGCTTAGCAAAGTGACCATACTTGTCACACCTAAAGCATTGGACTTTGGAGAGGTCCCTCTTCTTCTTGAATGCGGGAGCACCATTAGCTCCATTATCTCTATTCCTCTTGAACTATCCTCTCTTCCCATTCTTGCCTTTCTTCTTCGATGATTGAGAGGCAAGAACATGTCTTCATTGGTAGAGCTTTGACCAATTCCTCTAGCAGCCAATCTAGACTCCTCTTGTGTAAATTTTAGTGAACAGATTATATGCACAGAAAAATAATTCAAAATCAAACACAATAACACAGCAGATACCCTGGGAAAAACCCTCCTCTTGAGGGAGAAAAAACCCAGCAACAAAAGTCTCTCTTATATATATAAACAATGGCAACAAATCTCTTTACAATGAGGCCAATCACAAGGCCAATATTCAGCACCAACTGTAGATGCAAGAACAGATAATAAACTGTCACTCCTTAAGATTCAATTCTGCCCTAGAAGAATTCGCAATCTGCCCTTTGAGTAATTCGTAATCTGCTCTTGAAGAATTCGCACTTTGCTCTTGAAGAATTCACACTTACATAGAATAAACTTGATGATCACAAATGATAAGATGAACCTCTATATATACAATTTGAAGAGGTGCGAATATAATAAATGCAAGTCGGCTAGATAAGATAAATTGTCTTCTAGAATGAAGTCGGCCACCAAGAACAATATAGGAGATTGCGCCAAGGAGAGAAAATCGAAGATAATATGTATGAAGTCGGCCTCATACAAATCTTCATTAAATATAGCTTCTTCAAAAACTCGTGCCAAGTATATATAAATTAAATAGCCTTTTGGCTATCATTTGATTTATCAATCTGGAGTATTATATTGACGCTGTATGTTATCATTAACACTCCCTCTCAGCTAGAGAGAATACTTCCAGCTGCTCAAGATAAATCACCTCAACATGATGCCCACCACATTGGCTACAATCAGATGTGAAAAGAAGAATATCACCTCAACGTGATATTAGATATCGTCTCAACACGATATCAACCATAGTATGGTAAGTACAAGTGTTCATCACTTGCGTGATGTTGTCACCTCAACGTGACTTTCACCATGACTCTCTTAGAGGGTGAAACACAAGTACAACATATGTCATGGAGTCTCACACATGACATCCA
>VDFB02314757.1:0-24714 GCA_007258455.2 Sequoia sempervirens
CCGCATCCAAATTTGTTAGCACACCGCATTTGGTGTGGCTATAGGCATCTACAGAATCTCGTGTGAATTTGCTTCCCGTGACATCTTCAAAAATTTTAAGTTTCTGTTTCATATCACATTCAAGGGATTTCGATATTAATTAAATGGAAGAAATTTTCTTAAAGATGACATTTCACGTCAATCAGCAACTTCTATATGAAGTGTTGTGTATTTAAGGCATTTGGCAAAAGATCGGAGTTTCTTGGAGTTCACTATTTCTTCATAGAAATCCCGTTGTCATCGCTCTCCATAGAAGAGTTAACATAAGTAAGAAACGTAGTCGACTCTTCTTAGGAGATTTTGTGGGAGTTCACGTTTATCGATAGCAGCTGGTGTACTGCCGCTAGTTAGTATTATGGGAGAAAAAATATTATCTGTATCCTTTGTTGTGTGGATCAACGAGATTTGGAATTTGGTTTTGTGGCTGATTAAATCGAGTTTGGTAATTTCAACTAGAGCCGAAGGCTCGGTTTGATCTAATTTTACCTTCATCAACTGTCTTTATTTTCACGATTCAATTGCATCTCTAGCATCGTGTAATTTTAGGTGTTATGCTGCGATAATCATGAGTGGTCGGGCATTGCTCTGTATAAGATCATTTGTCAACCTCGGTGTTGTTTTTGATATGGTTGCCTTGTATTCATGTCCTCGATATAGAAGAGGAATGCTTACAGACTGATATTCTACAGTTGCATCTGGTTTGATATTCAGATATTCGGATTGGAGTCTAAGGAGCATGAGGAAACCTTACAGGAGTATAGAGGGCCAGGCATGCTAGCCGTAAAGAAAAATAAAAATAAAATTCTAATCATAAGTTTGTTGGAAACTATGTGTGGAGGCCTGTTGCTGGTAAATTTATGTAACACTCAGCTGTGGATGATGTTGGTGTAAGTTCTCTTAGCTATGGCCCTCACTGCTGTTCTAGCCACTCCCTTCGAACATCGGGTTTGATAAGTGCAAATCTGAAAAGCATTCTGATTTCACAAGATAAGTATCTTATTATTATTTATATTTTGTTCTAAAATCTAGTATGAAGTTCAGTGTGCTAAGATGTGCAGGTCTAACTTTGTTTACTTGAATCACGTGTGATTAGTATAGAGAGATTGTAATTTCTCTAGAATTGTGCTCTCTAGCATAAAGATCCTTTGAAAATTTCAAATTATTCATTGCGAAGTTGTTTCATGCTAATTATGTAGATCTCTGAGTGTGACTTTGAGATGAAAAATAAAATTGCATTTTCATTGTGATAGGTTGATCACATCGATATCATTCTCTAATGCATGAACTGTGTTAGAGCCTCGACTCTTGGAGAGAGTTGGTTCTACTTCCTAACTGCATAATGCATTCAAGAAATTTATAGTTGTGCAGATTGTTTTTTGTGTTGAGTTTGGCACTTTGGAGAGGAGTAAAAGATGGAAGAAAGAGTTATATCAAAATTATAGAAAGATAAGTTTATTTATTCCTTCATTATGATTCTTTGATATATTTATTTTATAGGTTGATTTACTTATTCATGTTTCAATATTATTCATAAATTCTTATGTGTTCATGCTATAACCTAAGATAGTAAACCTTGTATGATTCTAGTCTTGATATTTCTTTGGATAGTTATAAACTGTTAGTAATCTCTCTCTAAAATGCTTTGTGAACAACTAGAAGCAGGAAGGTGATGAGAGATTGCTTATCGATGAAAAGCTTGAGGCATCTTATGAAGAAGTCATGCCAACCAAAGAAATGATCAAGCGTGCAATCACATCTTACGGCCATGGGACTGAGTTGGTGGCTAGAGGGAGTTCACTTCCAAAAGTCTTCCTTGCAATCTCTGAAGCAGGGATCGAGAGGGAGTTCTGTGACTCACTGAGAATAAGTGAAGGTTGTAGTGTTGCAAGGGCCAAGTGCTAAATGCTTAGAAGATCCCTTCAGCTACTGAGATCATAATTGCTCTAGACTATCATCTGGATTTGACATTGGTAGCTCCAAAAACCTATTCAGAATAGAGTGATCTGAGATGAGGTTGAAGAGGGCAGCCCTGAATCTCTACAGAGGTGTGTGTTGGAAACCATTTCTCTAAAGCAAGTGTTGCAGACAATCTTGGATGATGAGGTCGGGAGGTTGATGCAAGTGCTTGAAGATTCAGAGGGAGCCTACTGAACCTAAAGAAGATAATCGAAAAAGTACCTCTGGATGTTGTTTCAGGTTGAGGTTTGCGATGATATCTTGGTGTAGTAGGAAGCAATATTTTGTGATACATGAACCTGACTCACATGTATGCAGACTGAAGAAAGCTCTTTATGGACTTAAACAGGCTCCCAGGGTCTGGTATGAAAGAATTGACAGCTATCTCTTGGGATTAGGATTTTCCAAGAATGAGGCCGACTCCAATCTCTACTTCAAGGTAATCAAAGGTGATATGCTAATAATTATTTTATATGTTGATGACCACTGACAATGTGAGAAGATCACCCTCAGCTGCTCAAGGAAGGTGGATTCAACTTTGAATTTGATATGAAAGATTTAGGGGCATTCTACACTACTTTCTAGGTTTGGAAGTCTGGCAAAAACCAGATGGCATCATACTAAACCAAGGAAAGTATACTATTGATATTCTAAAGAGATTTGGAATGTTGGATTGTAGACCCATGTTTACACCTATGGAAACCAACCTTCACAAATTGAAAGAAGCAACAACAGAATCCAAGTGTGCAGATCCAACCCTTTACAGACAGATGATTGGATCCTTGATGTATCTGGTTAACACCAGGCCTAATATTTGTTATGCAGTGAATGTTCTCAGTCAGTTCATGTGTGAACCAAAGGAAATTCACTTAATGGTCAGTGGGAAACATATTTCTCTTGAGATATCTTCAAGGCACTATTGATATGGTCTTCTTTACAAGAATGATCAACTAGATCTACATGGGTATCTCGATTCAGATTGGCCGAAGTATAACCGATCGAAAAGCACACGATGCCGCCTGGCCTTTAGGATCGGCTATGATCTCCCTCGATTTTGCAGAAACAATCTTCAGCCGTACTGCAGCTCACCGTAGTTTCCATCATACTGCAGCCTCAATGGGAGCAAGAGAAGCAGTTTGGCTTCGTAAATTGCTTGTGGGACTCTTTGGTGAGCCCTTGAATCCTACAATTATTCATTGTGATAATCAAAGTTGCATCAAACTCTCTGTAAATCCTGTCTTTCATGATAGATTGAAGCACATTGAGATCCCCTATCATTATGTAAGAGATATGGTGGAAAAGAAAGTAATTCAGTTGGAGTATATCAGTACAAATGATCAAACTACAGACATTCTCACCAAGCCTCTCTCCCGAATCAAGGTGGAGCACTTCAGGAAGAAACTTGGTATGGTTGAAATGTAATTTGTTATTTATGTTTGAAATACAAATTGTTTATAAATTGTACTAATATATATAAAGATGTTTAATGTGTAAACTCTTTTTGTCATGTGTGTGACTCCATGACTTTATGGGCCTACTCCCCCTGTGTGCATTATTGAAAGGTGACGATCTTTCTAATAATGAACACTTGTAATTGACATTGTAAAGTGACGACTCTACAATGATTAAACTATCATGATTGATATCATGTGACTTGATATTAATGGACATGTCATGATAGTATCTCTTATTGATATCATGGGACTTGATATCATTTGTAGATCATTATGATCCTTAAGAGATAATCATGGTGGATATTTATATCCATGGATATGCCATGAATTATGGTAGACATCATGTGACTTGATGTCAGTGCACATACCATAATAATAAAGATATGATATGAAGAATGTCATGTGACTTGACAATATTGAGAAATCATACCATGTCTTAGATATCACGTGTTAAGGTGATACCTCTAGTTATTTGATTTGAAATATCTTCCCTAGCTAAGAGGGAGTGTTAATGAATGATAGCGTCGGTCAGATATGAAGGACGATTGCTGCAAGCACCATCGTCATTCATACCTGATTCGTATTTATCCTCATTTTGAAATATTTCTGGAAATAATATCTAACGAATTTATGAGTATAAAATCCGAATTATATTTGATGTTATATTCTAATCGGAATTTATATTCTTATTCGCCATCTAGTATATATGTGTTATACTAACGAATCTTTAACTGTGTGTTTTAACCCGCGCTCTAAAGAACACGTCCCATGAGTGGACGTGTCTCCACTTGTGGAGACACGTCCTCTCATGAGACGTGTCTCTTAGAGGCAGGGTTTCCTCACATACTTATGGCGAATCATTCCATGATATGCAGATATAGAAATCAATTAATGTTCTGCAATCAGCACATTTGTATTACAATATAAAATTCTGGAAATCGCTTTTCTGTACTTGAAATTCTGTATAGTTCTCCTTCTCTCAGTTATATAAGTTTGCCTTAGGTTCCTAGGTCTGATAGGATTTGATTACATTTACAGACCTAACACCACAATGTGATAAAAGAAAAGTGTTATAAAATATAAATATAATATAAAATAAAATAAAGAGGGGCCAATTTCAAATTTTGGGCGCCAAAACTGGGTCCATATGCCACTTTCAAGGAAGGTATATTTAGGAGTTCTTTTTTTTGTTGGGAAAGCACAAATTTTTCTTCACATATTGGCAAATTTCAAATTGAATTCAATCACACAGTACCTGTAAGGACAAAAGCCTTGGTGGTACCCTCAAGGTTAGGGCAAAAGCCTTAGCTTTTTCTTGATAAATTCCATTCAAACCTACAACACACTGATGTGGGTAATTTTGGACTTTGCAAGCCAGAAGTCACACATTGTTGAGGATCAAGATTGTGATCACGCTGAAAGCCATACAATTGCTACTTAAGAGGCGCCACTTTGGAGAGAAGATTTGACAACATAAGGGGACTCTTTCCACCACTACTAAGAGGGAAAACCTGGAAAATCCACAGTGAGAAGATTCAATTTGCAATTGGGTCGTCAGTTTAGAAAGCACAATCATTCCCTGACATTTGCAAACATCCTTTTACTAGCAGATTCAAATTAGACACTCAAAGCCAGCACACCTACGACTATGTCTATCCATAATCACCCAATAACTACCAGATCTACCGCGCTCTACATTAAATCACCACCAACATACCTTGTTGGGCAATATAAGAATGATTGGGTGACTGTATGCCAACAACAGGTGCTCCAATCATATAAGAATGACGTCAAATTGTGATAGGTGTGAATGATCTAGTTAGTCGCTTGACTCCTACTATTGTTTATTTTGCACCCCCATACTAAGGTAACATTGTATGAGAGACGACAGGTTGTTATGTAGCTCATGAGTTTATTAGATTTGAATATTATTTTGCATTACAACATATTATCCCTTCTTTGTTGTGTTTTACCAACCATCAAAGCATAAATGGAATGTTATTTCAGTTGCTTTCAATGAGTATTTGATTTTAAACAATTAAGATTAGGATATATATATGTATATAGGAAGACCACGATTAAGATAGGAAAAGTGAGAGCAGTAAGAAGAGTGAGAGCATTAGCCAAGTCTTCATTGGTTTAGTGCAAGCATTGGGAAGAGGGAGAGCAAGAGCAAGTGCCAAATCTTTGTGGAACACTGAAAAATTGCATAACCCACATCATTTAGACTAGTCAAATTCTTTATCTTCACTATTAAATTTTGGAAGAATGAGGATTTGGTTAGAAATAGTAAGGATTTGGTGTTGTAGAAAACATAGTGATAAAATTGTGAAAATGACATGTGCCATGAATATTTGTGTGGTTTCAAAGGCATTAATTTTAGCGAGACTATGCCAAGAGCTCTTTCCCTAGACCTCGCGAAGCGTGCTGCTCCTCAACCATGATGGGGGCACTACCCCTTTTACCCCACTGTGGGTGTTGCCCCAGATCTCCACCCACCACCGTCCCACAACTATCTTGCCACCATCTTATTGCCATCCTTCTGCCATCCCCAAGTCTAGGCCCTTGGCTCCCACGTCCCCGAAACCCATCCCTACATCGCCCAATCCCTTCCCCCCGTTCCCGCCCCTGCCCCAATCCCTGGTCCCAAGACTCCATGGAACATAGAATTAGGCCTTGTTGCCCAACACCAGGACTAGATGTAAACCAGGGGAAGAGACCAACACAAACCTTCACATTTAGTTTTCCACTGTCACCTACACATCCAATATTCTTTTAACACATCCCTTATGCTGATAAAATCTAGGGCTGCATCCCTTAACTGCCTACACATTGACCTGAGCCTTGCCTTTACCATCTTCTCAACCTTGTTTGCTCAGAGTGATTGGAGCCACTGACATTGAACCCTGCCCGTGTACCCTATCCTTGCCCACATTGATATTATGATTATCTGTCAAATGGACCTCTATGTGAACCGCACTATTATGTACTTTGAGACCCCCTTTTGTTGTCATGCCCTTCTGCTCAAAATCTGCAAAACAGACCTCATTAGGGTTTGAAGAAGCAGCAGGAACCACCATCTTCAAATTTCATCTCTGTATATTCAAGCTCTGCTGATACTTCCCCACAGCTTCCCTCTACTGTTAGTGATGATTAGTCACTGCCAATCCTTAAAATCTATGTGAAACTAAAATCATATAATCTCTTTATTCATGATCACTGCAGGATTTATATAGCTTGTCACTCTACTCTATCTAGAAGGTGAAGATAAATATAGTTTTCTCTATGTCACCACCGAGTGAGTCCAATTTGGTGTATGAGAATTCCCTTTTGAAATCCCATAAGGGGATTGTATTTTCCATTTTTCTTATATATCATTTATCTGTGTGTACATAATCTACCCTCCTATGTATTTGAACCTGTGCCTTATCTATGAAATACACAGCCCTTCACAATTAGGTCCACTCAGTTCACAACTCACTTCGAGTGTATTCATCTCTATACAACAGTTGATAACAATGAAAAATATAATATACATTAATGAGGAATGATACAAAACATGTTCAAAATTCTACAAGCTGGCAATCATAGCAATTACAAAATAGTTTTTATCTATAGGTTTAACCTGAAACGTTACATCCCCCAAGTGTTTCTGGAATTCCATCAACAACATAGGTCCATTTTGCTGGAGTTAGGAAAGAAAATTGCAGGTCAGATATGCTACTGAGACTGGTTGTCATTTTGGTAACAAAGCTCTTTGATTAACTGTCCATGCCTCATTATCTGTTCAATGCAGTTGGCAAATGCATGCAGCTCTTTTCTTGTTAGAATGGTATCCCTCTATCATATAAAAATCAGCTTTGTCATGATTACGAGAAGATCAGTTTTCTTTGTTAAACATAGGCATACTTTTAGGCTAAGTTACCGGTTCGGTTTTGGGTTTGGGTTTGGGTTTGGGTTCGGGTTCGGGTTTGGTTTGCAGGTTCAGGCAAAATCTTTTTGGGGGTTGGGTTTGTTCTGGGTTTGCTAATACAAAAACATATAAAATTATATATATATATATATATAATCTAAAATAAAAAAATATTAAATATAATGTACATATTTTTAATATTTTTAAAATTCAATGTAAAATAATAAATATTATTATGATATCAAGTTTTCACAATCCATCATGTTTTACCTATAAGTGATTTCTGGATTCGATTGTGTGCAATTTTTTACATCAAATCCAGAAATCACTTAGCTAAAATATTGTTATATTTATATTGTAATATTATGTATTAATTTTATTAATATTAACTTTCTTTTATAATTATATCCCGACCCAAAACATTTATAATTTTCTCTCTTTTTATAATTAAGTTTATATTATAGGATTGGGCATGGTGTAAGCGGTCGAATCCATTATGCTCCAAGAGCCTGCGGCAGTGCTTGCCTGAGGAGAGCGCATTGGCCTTGGTTTTCGACGCCATCTTTGCCTTATTGAGCTTGCAGGCAGATTCCACGACTATCGGGATGAAAGGGCCTTTATCGAACCGGCGAACGTGCATGTCCAGGCCATTGAATCCTTCGTGGAGCATTGAATCCTTCCTAGCCTGGGTGAAACTGTTGTCTAGACAGCCTCCACAGAATCGCTTCGGAAGGCTTATGGAGTTTTAGGCAGGCAGAATGGAATCCATTCGATCTATCTTAGAGTTGAAATTCGTAAGATAGCAAAAAAAAAACACAGAAATTCGTTACAAATTCGTCCCGCACGATCCCGGACGAATCCACAGGCATAATCTCGGACCTTGTCCGGACCCAGGCCGGACTGGACCCGTTCCCCGAACCGGGGCTGAACTGGACTCGGACCTGCCCCCTGCACCCAGCGGACCGGTAACTTAGCTTTTAGGCTAGCAACAGTTTATTATGGGCTGTGGAGAAGGATCTAAGATATGCAGCAATCACTCAAGAGCTCTATTTCCACGAGGTGGCAATTCATGCACTAAATTTAGCTCATAGTTTCCCTCCAAAATATTTGGTTGTAATGTGGAGAAAGTTGTTAACAGACCAGTTCCATAGGACCAGAATCCTCAAAAGATTCTTTGATACAATGTCTCGTGGACCATATTACTCTTCAAATGCCCTTGAATTATTTCAGTAGTGATTGCTTAGAGAATCTAAGAAGCCTCCTCAATGGGACCCTCTGGGTACTTCCACCTTTTTTTAACAGCCTTGTGATATCTTAATTTCAGAAAGAGGATAAGAAGTACCTCTAATTTATCTATGTAACTGCTCTCTCACTTTGTTTTTCCTGCAGTCCCGATTTTTTGCTAAAATATGTGAAGCTTTTTACCACATTATTTAGTTGGTCATTTTAGAACACATTATACTGTTTTTCAGCAATCATGGCTAATCTCTTTTAGCTGATTGATCTTATTACTTGCAGAGTTGTAGTCTTACACTACTCTTTTATTGGATGAATGCTTTCCTGTAGAGTAATTGTTCTTTTGTGTGTTTTGCGAGGTGCTATTTGTTGCCTGCTAAAACTCTTTTAAGTCTTAATTTTAAATTCAATACCGTTGTATGACTAAAATTCTGAGATGGACAGGGCTGGGGCAGAACCCTCTATATAAGTAGATTTTACATTCATAGATATGCATGTCAAATTCATTTTCTTATGCTTCTCTTGTGCTAATGTGAATAATGAAGGGGACAGACAGCAGCCACATATCAACAGATGCACTGGAAGCTGCAAAAGATTTTGCATGTAGAACTGGAGCTATAGTTGCAGTGTCAGGAGCTGTAGATCTTGTTACAGATGGCAAAAGAGTACTGGGAGTGAGCAATGGAGTGCCTCTGATGCAGAAGATCACAGCATCTGGATGTGCAGTTACTGCACTTATTGCAACTTTTGTTGCAGCAAACCCAGCCCTTCCATTTGAAGCTACTGCTTTTGCTCTTGCTCTTTTTGGGATGGCAGGTGAAATTGCCATGGAAAAGTCAAATGGGCCTGCCTCATTGCGGATGCACCTGATAGATGCTCTTCATGGTTTAGATGAGGAGTTAGTAGCATCAAGAATCAAGATTTCCTGGCTGTGAAATTATTTATCATAAACTGTAATGTGTATTAAAATCCCTATCATACACAACTATGTCAAACTTAGATTTGTACATAAATGGAAATCCCTATCATTAGTTGAACTTGATTCGAAATGTTAAATGAAGTCAAGAATTTTTATTTATTTTTGAATAACTTTTTAGTATTTTATCTCGGAGGGTTACACAACTTGAACTTCAAAATTAAATTCTCCAAACATTGTAGTTTTACTCATAGTAGCAAATATCACCCAAAAAATAATTTATTGGAATTGGACCAAAAAATGTTTTTAACTTTTTTCATCCTAAAATTCACACTCATGAAAAAAATAGTTGCAAAATATATTCCCAAAAAATTTGATTTTCAGGTGATTGAATCTAAAAAAATTATGATAAAATTGGGAAATAAAATTTATGATGATTTTTCACAATTTTTTGGTTAAAAAAATTAATGTTTCAGTTTTTTCAATTTTTGTGATGAATTTTGTCTAATTTTCCTGAACTCTTAACCTAAACACCATTTTTTTCCCAATTAAATCTTTGTTTTTTAAAATCTTTATCTTTAGATTTGTCAATTTTATTATTAATAAGTTTTTTCTCCTTTAATAGTTTAATAAGTTTGTGATGTTGAGCTGATTTGAAAGCTAAATAGGCATCAAAAATTAAAATATTACTTATCCAACATAAATGTTAAGCGTATCAGAAAAATGTATGAAAGGAAAAAGTCTCCTAAACAAATTGACTGCTGTGCTTGTATTTTAATTCTTATCTTGTTTAATTGACTTCACCTTGCCTTCAGTTGGAAATAATAGTCTTTCTCAATAGAAATTTCTTATTAAAGAAGAGGATTCATCCGTAATCTATAAAAGAATGAATTATAAAAAGTTGCGCCCTCCTATTGACTTTAAGTCTCCTTGCATAGGTAGACGAGTATATCTCATATGCATTTGATCCATTTACATTCTCACAGTTGCAAGTCTAAATGCCCCTGCAAATGTTTATAAATTTATTATCATTGTTATATTGTTTTAATTGATTTACTAGAGTGAGAGAGGTCAAAAGTGGCTATTGACTTTACTGGTGAGAATGTTAGGTTCTTTTGTTTGGTCCACAAAGAACCTAACATTACCATTAAAGAATGAGGCATCGGTGAATTTGGTAGAATGGTTACTAATTAATCTTATAATTAATTTGTATAAAAAATATTGAAAGTATTAACAAATTGACTGTAATGTTTATATATTTACTCCTATCTTGTTCCATTGGATTCACCTTACCTTCAATTAGAAACAATATGTTTCTCAAAAGAACTTTCTTACTAAACAAAGGGAAAATTCACTATTTTGTTCAATTGAAATCGCCCTGCCTTCAATTAGAAACATTAATAGTGTTTCTCAAAAAGAAAAATAACAACCATCCTTAGTTTACAAAAGATTTTATTAAGAAAACCCAATTAAAATTGTGCCCTCCTAGTGACTTTGAGTCATTTTGGATAGATAGATGAATATATCACATAAGCATTTAATCTAGTTACATTCTCACAAGTGAAATAGAATTTCTCTGCAAATGTTTATAAAATTAATATCATTGTTATAGTTTTTTAATTGATTATAAGAGTGAAAGAGATTAATGCTCTCAAGTGGCTATTGATCTATTTATGAGAATGTTTAGTGCACAAAGAATCTATCAAGGATCATTTTTTGTTGTGTGCAAAGGCTTGTTATCATAAGGGATGAGGTCAGGGTCAAGTCTTGTGTAAATTTGGCAAAATGGATATCCTGAACTCTTTGATTGATGTTTTGTACACCTAATATCAATGATCTAAAAATATCAAGATGTTTTATCCTAAAAAAAAGATATGAACGATTCCATTTTTATCATTCATGTGTTACTTATCAAGAAATATAGAATAAAAGATTTTAAAAATTGTTTATATTAATTTTTAAATTTTTAATAAGAGAAACCAATACCTTTTTTCTACAAGATAATTGTTTTTTATTTACTTAAAATATATATATTTTGTATTTTTAAGATTTGATCTCTCACCAAATCTCATATTAGACTTGAATTTGACATTGAAAATTAAATCTATTTTATACTTTAGAGTAAATATCTTATCGCGTATGATTTTTCTTATGTTCCTTTTCAAATGTCCCTGTCTCGAAGATGTTCTGAGAACTCTCCCAGTTGTCCCTTAAACCCCATTTACCAATAAAAATAAAATTTCAGAAACACCACCAAGAATGATAGAAAACAACAGTGTGCCAAGAAAACTTTAAAAACTATCCTCCTCTAATAAAAGATTTAAACTATGTACACATAAGAAGTAACTTACCCAAGACATACACAATCTTCTACATCGATATTTATTTATTCTTGATTTAAGCTTACTATTGCCACATAAACATCTTAATTTGTTTTTTTTTTTGGTAGTCCAGGGTATCCTCGCGACTTAGCCCAACGACATAGGTTTCCCATTATAGGGTGAGCTGAGGCAAGATTAGTCCTTGGAGATGCGTGCAACCGCCCACAAGCCAAACACATCGGATAAGTCCGGGCCTCTGAGTTGAACCCAAGACCTTGGGGAGCAAACCCAAGACTCAAGCCAACTCGGCTACCAGTGTGGGCTGCCTTTCAGCCATTTTTAATTTAATTGGCTTATTAGAATAGTGACTCAATATTAGGAGGTTTAAAAATGAAACAAATTCTAAAAGAAATTAAAGTTTGTCTATTAGATGGTATATATAGAGATATCAAAAAGGTGATATATTGTGGTGAAGATTGGAAATAATCAGATATTGAAATTTAGTTAATTTGTATGTTGATTTAGGTATATTTTCAATTCAATTTTAATGTTGCATAATATGATTATATAATCAATATGATGAATGTCTTATCATATGAATATTTGAATATTTTTATATTTTAAAATTTCTTTTATTTTTTAATTGTTATTTTCAGTAATTCTTTTTATCATCTTAAAACACACCCTCCCATTTCTTACCATTCTTATTTCCAAAACTTAATGAAATATAAAAATTTCTCAATAAAATATGTAAACTAATAACTTTCATAGTTTAAACCTTTTTATTCGAGAATATTCAATTGTCCTTTACACCTACCCCCAATTCTTCTAGGGCACATGAATCTTAAAAAAAGTGCATCAAAATTGCCTAAGAGATTATCCTTGTGAAGGTGGATATGTTTTATACAATGAGAAATGGTGCCAAATAGATGAATTGGTTTGGGCTGATTTCTCATTTTAAAGAGCACCCCACAAATAGCTTATTATAAAAATATTATCTAATTATGATTATTGATTTGGTTAATTTTAAAGAAAAACATTAAAGTGGAAAAATTTTGTGTAGAGGATGAATAATCATTGTCTCCACATTTGATTCATTCATGTAAGAAATAAGTCAATTTTGAATATTCATCAATATTGATGATATCAAAAGTGTAAATTGATCTTTAAAAGACATTTGCTCTTAACTACAAAGGAACGTTCAAGCAAATCATTTATATGGGAGGTATTTATTTGTCTTAAAGAACTACTTTGTTGTATGCAAAATCTAAGAGTATAGATAACACACTTTATTTTATTAAAAAAATCTCTCCCCTCAAAGTCAAAATAGAAGATTATTTGAAATTTTTCTTACCTCTTATTTTACATTTTTAGTGATTGGTTTTTATCCACCAAATTCTATAAATGTTAAATTACAAGATATGTTATATAACTAATTATATAAGTCTCTTAAATAAGTTTAGTGAAATGCATGAACTGCTTGACCATCTTGTGTGTAGCTTATTAATAGTTTGAGATGTAATTTAATTAATTTTATTTTTAATAAATTTTCACATTTTAAAATTCAATAGAAATTACCAAAACTTGATTTTCAAATAAAATAGAAGCTAAATTTATATCAAAGTTTTATCATTTGTGCTCCCCCAAATGCTTTACACATTTATTTGCATTTAATAACAAATTAAATACAATTATTTTCAATAACAACTAAGTCCTATCAAATTTCCCATTCCTAAATTTTGAACTTGGTCAAAACTTGATTTAAACCTACATTACACTTTCTCTCACACTTCATGTAATTCAATCTCAAACCCTTTTTCTAAACAATTTGATGTTCTCTAAATAACAATTTGTAGGAAGCTTTGCAACTTAGAATCTATTCACTTCTAATAAATTGTGCCTTCCTTTATTGTGTCATGTAAAGGTACATTTTAAACCTCTTCTAGTATGATTAGTTTTATTCTTCTTGCAAACATATGTTGTTAGATCATCAACATTAACAATATTAAGCTACATTTGAGCTCATTTTTTTGAATGAATACATATGGTCTCCCATATGGAACAAGGTGTCAAAACTATAGTCAAAGTTATCCATATTTTTGGTAGGGTACTCCACATTACCTTATGTTATTGATGGAGACTTGAATATTGTAATGCTTATTCTTATAACTAATAGGATTGAGCTCAAATATTTGGAGTCATCACATGTTTACATTGTTTTTGAAAAAATATGTTTTGTTATAAATATATTAAGATGTTTTAAAACTGTTTTTAAAATAGAACATATTGTTATGTTTTGATCGTTTAGATTGTTGTTTCTTGCATCCATTAGGGGGCATGCCTTGTACATTATCAATAAAATATCATATCTTCAACAATGAGGTTCCTTCAATTGTTCTAGTGTCACTGCTTTTATAAACTTGAATACTACTATGACCACTACTACAATTACTCCAGTCCTTACCATTACAACCCAAATTGAGTGGAGTTTATTTTCTTTTGCACCAAATGGTATCAGAGCTAGAGGTTCCAAGCACATTGGTAGAGCGTTGAACACGAGGCAACCTATGCCATGACTGGTGGGTGGAGTAGAGGATATAAGGTGGTAGAGGAGAGCTCGTGGGGATTGTTGCAAGTAGAGAAGCCCCGAACAATCGAGAGTTGGGAAGCCACGAAGGAATTTGTCTTTGCAGATTGTAGAGAATGTGATTTCTAGAAGATTACATTGGACGAAGATGGGATGGGTCATAAGGAGACCCGTGAAAATTTTGTTTTGGGAGCGATATTGGGAAGAAGTGCAAAATGAAAAGTATGAAGAGATGGGAAAGATAGTTTGTGAAGAAGTAGGGAAAACCCAAGCTAGGATAGAGGTATTGGAGAAGAATATTGAAGATGATGAGAGAAGATAGGAAAAGAGAAGTAAAAAGAAGAGAAGAGGAAAAGAGTGTTGCAGCCCAAGATGAAAGAAGAAAGAGGTGAGAGCAACCCCTACAAATGTACATGAAGATGAAGGAAAATAAAGAAGTGAGCAATGAAGAGAAGATAGCAGCAAAGGATGAAGATGCAGTTGTGATTGCAATGATAAAAGACGTTGTAGTAGATGATGAGGTAGAAGTTGCAACAATGAAAGAAGAGGTGAATTTTTTTTTTTTTTGAATTTAGTGATGAGGAAGTTAAGTTGAAATTTCATATTGTTGAGGTGAATAAGGAGCTATTGCAAGTAGCTGGAAAGAGAGATTATGTAGTTGTAGATTGGTGTATGGGTAATACCTATTTGCATATAGAAGTTGTAGAGGATGTTGCAGGTGACGCTTGGTGAAGGTGGTTGGTTGGTGGTGGATTGGATCCCATGAAGTAGGAGAGGAGAAGAGGAAGTTTTTGGAGGAGGATAGTTCATGGTGGATATGAGTCCACTGGGGGAAGGAAGAAGAGGGTGCAACGTCGTTGGAGGAAGATGACACATGTTTTGACAAGATGTTGGAAGAAGAGGAAGAAGAGTTAACAATGTGCAAGATTCAATGATGGAGTTTGTTGTAGGTTGCATTCAACTTGGAAGAGTAGTTTGACTACTCAACTCCACCGTTGTGAGCCTATGCTCACAAATTTCTTACCTGACATGTCTGATGTAGGAGCATCCCAGGCGAACAAGCTATCCACATCACCCAAAAACAACTCAGCTTGGTTTTCTTCAGTTTTGGTTTGATTTCAGTTTCATGTTGTATTTTGGAGGTGGTGGTCTTGTATTCAAAGTTCAATTCAAATCCAATTTATGTGGTCGATTTTTGATGGATGTTGAATGACATTATTGTCACTAGTTGACAAAATGTCACGTTTCAATTTGTAATTCCAATTGGCATTTTGTTGCCGCCATATTTGATTTATTCAATTCACCAGACAATTTTTTCATGAGTTTGAATATTAGATTGGTTAAAGCTGACATATGGTTCTTGTCAATTGTTAAAAAAAATCCAATTTCTTTTATCAATTGATTTCCAAAGGTTATTTAGAATGGGAAAATTAAGGAGCCAGAATGCATTGGAATGAATGAAATCTCGTAGCCAAAGGAAGATGAAAAGAAGTCGTGGCTTAGAAGATGAAGATAACTTGAAGTTGCACAAAGATGAGTTGGTGGGCAGCTGGCACAAAAGATGAAATTGAAAATAATGTAGAGGGAATGCCTTGTAGGGGTGTGGCGAAATTGAAGGGGTGCTAGTGGAAATTCTATTGCAGTTACTGATTATTAATCTCCTATTTATACAGATTATTTGACTGCTGAAAATTAATTCACAACAAATATTGAAAATAACACAATTGTAATTTCACAAATAAAATCATAGGAATAGAGAAGAAAATATGCAAAACAATAAACACAATATTTTTGGACAAATTGTCCTTGGAAAAACCTCGAAGGGAAAACTAGTTTAACAGATGAGGAATTTTACTAAACTTTAGCAAATCAAGAGATACATAAATTGTTTGCCTCTTACTAGCAGAGCTCCAGCAATTTTCTCCTCCATAAATTCTTCCCTCAATTTCTCCTGTTGAAATTCCACTACTGTTGCATCCAACGCTATCATTGCACCCTTACTATCATTGCAAATCTATTTTCTATCAATGCAAATCCTTCTCAATGTGTGTTCTCCAAATGCCCATTGATCCCCTTTTATAATCTTCTCATTGAGCAACCAATGGCCACAGTTTGATCTCAATCAATGGCTAAGATTATTTGGACTCTAACTAACCCTAACTAACCACTTTCTAGAAGCCTAGAGAAATCAATTAATTAATTAATTAATATTCTTGGATATGAAGACACTTGTCCAAGTTACACAAATTAACAGTGCCATATAGAAAGGATGAATTATAGAGGAAAACCAAAAGGTAGCACCATGTATTGATGGCAAATAGGAAAAAGAGAAGAGGAGAGTCATGGCAATGAGATGATCAGGCCGCACATAGGAGAAAGGACCCCGTAGAAGAGTGGGTCACTCTAAAGAGGAGGTGGTTTGCTAGAGAGAAGAAAATACTCTGTAGAACAGAGGAGAGGCAACACACTAATTTGCAGATGGAAGAAATAATTGGCATTGAAGAGTAAGAAGGCCACACAAGGTAAGACAAGAGTCATATTTACCACGCAGGATAAGAGAAAGGAGAGGGCGCGCCAATTTCTTTTTTCATATGATAGTTTAAAGAATGAAATCCAAATAAAGACATAATATAGTCGATCAGGATAAAGGATTGAAGTTTGCAGGAACCAGTTGTTGAAGGTCGTGCCATATATATTGTTGCATATTTGGAAACAAGTGCTAGGAAGGGAGCAAAATATGGAATATGGAGTTTTCGGACCATTGAATATTTATATGGTTAGCCAAAAACAGTTGCCAAGAAGAGAATGAGGGGGGCCTGCATAGTCAAGAATGAGGAGAGTTTTCCAATATTTTAAAACAAATAAAATTGATTCAAGGGAAACAAGCTACAAGTCGAGCCAAGGAAGATAGGAGATAAACCAAATAAAATCCATGCCATATATGAATTTGCAGATGGAAGTAATGAATAAGCCACCAATAGTGTAATTGGGATGTGATATTTGCACAAAAGAAAAATGTGTAGAGAGTATGTGAAAAGGTATGTAATTGTTGATTGGAGAAATGGAAAGGAGACGAGCCTCAAGAAATGAAGATATTGTAATATTTTGATTTATGAATTGAACTTAAAGGAATGGATTTTAATTGTTTACATATTTGAATTGCATTGAGTTTATTTTCTTCTGAGCCACTGCGTTGACCTCTACCACTACAACTACCACTTTCATCCCCACCCTCATCTATGCCCTCTATATTTTTTCCAAATCATCATAAGTGTCATCCACACTTTCCATCATGTGTACCAAATCATCAACGTCATCCTAAACATAGTCATAATCATCTTGAAAACCCTAAGAAAGAAATTGTAAATTGAAAAATTGGCATTTAGTCATAGAGAGATAAGGAATTACAGCATACAATCACAATATGCAATCCTATACTCAAATATGATTCAATTTAATCAATGGAAAACATGCAACATGGATGAAATCAAAATTAAACGATCAATACTTTTATTTTCACCATTTTCTATGGATTACTTCCATTGTCCTTTGTTTTATTTTGCTCTCAAAAATTGGTATGCTCTTCTTTTGCCTTAAGCTTCAAGTGTATGAGATGATCACAATGATGCAAATTCCAAAGTTTCGTGGTTAGCCATCAATGCCATGCGAGGGATGCTTTTATAGAAATGGTTGTTTCGAATGAATAATCCAAATCAAGAGGTGTAAGATCAAGATCAATGGTTGAGGATTGTTGGGAGGAATTGATTGCACAATTAACTAATTACAACTGGCTATAGGATTCCAGTTAACTAGTTGAATGAATAATTGATTGAAGAGTCAACTAATATTGACAATTAGTTAACCAAATTGATTGTTTTGAAGACTCAAAATGAGTGGGAGTAAAGTAAATTTGATTGATTAGTGAACTAGAATCGATTATCTAGTCGATTGGAAGAGCGAGTTTATTTTGAGAGAATTATGCATGAGAGGATACTTAATTAAATAATTAATTAATTGTTGGAGGAACATGCAAGTGAAGATTAATTAATTAATAAATATTTATTTATTAATAGATAATGTTGAGATGAAAAAGGGGAATTAAATAAATAATTTAATTATTTAATCTAGAAGTGGGAAAGTGGTCAATTAAATAAATAATAAAAATTATTTAATTTAATAAGGCACGTATGAATGTTAATTAAACAATTAATGATAACTATTTAATTAAAATACAAGAATAAGTGTAATTAGTGACATAATTAAATAAATAAGGTTTATTTAATTAATCAGGAAGATTAATGATAATTAGGACATAATTAAATAAATAAGATTTATTTAATTAATCAGAAAGGAGGAATGATAATGAATTAATTAAATAACGTCAAGTCACTTAATAAATAGTAGAATATGAAATTTGATGATAATTAAATAATAAGTTATTATTTAATAATTAGGAGAAAAGAGTGAATATTAGTAAAAAGGTTTTACTCACAGACTAGGACAATTTCAAGCATCTACATTTTGCTCTTCTTTGATACAACGTGCTTTTATAGCATTGTGTCAAAGAAAATACAAATATTTGTGCTTACGAGTTGCCTTGGTATGCCTCGGTGATGGTGGAATAGGATGGTGCCCCCTCGAAGATTTTTGCAAATTTTAAAAAAATTCAAAACAATTGGGAAATTATTTCGACAAGTTAATTTTAATGTGGTAATCGCGCTGGTAGCAAAAGATTTTGATTTTAGGACATTTCGGGTGTCCGTTTTTGCATTTGAAGCTCAAAGTTTATGCACCCAATTATAAAGGTGGTTCCAAAATGCCACCTAAGGTCTATAAATAGGCCCTAGGGGGTCAAAAATAGTCATTTGTGCATTTTGCTTTTAGAAGTTTTAGAGCTCTGAGTGGAGATTCTGTTGCAAAGCCTTAGAGAGATGTTGCCCGTTCCAGACACTGTACATAGAGGATATCAGGTTCAAACTTTCCAATGGCCTGAGGGATTAGGAAATGTGATATGTAACCCTCCCTTGCCTTGATTTTTTTAAATTTTTTTCTAGATTTTAGGGGTAAAAAATGACCAAACAAATGCGGTGTAGTTATTGCACCACAACTGTAGTCATGTTCATTGCATTTGTCGACGAGCGCACCATAAGTGTTTGGTATGCCACAAGTATTCTCCAAAGCCACCATTGTTAGGCTACTCACAAGTGTGTCATGCACCACAACTATAATGTTGCACCACATGTGTAGCCCATAGAACAACATGTGCATGTGTTTTATGGTGGCACATTTGTTTGGCAATGCGCCATGATGAGTCCAATTAATGGCTCAATTTTGATAGGGTTTATCATATATTTTACTATAGACTTTGGCACTTGGTTGTTGACATTCTCCATGTTATCTCCTTAAATCCATAAACCTTGGGCATAAGCTTATCCTTGTGACTTTTAATGACATTAACATGCTATGCGAATTATCTATGTTAATTTTACATGTGGTTGAATGGATGTTACTTTAAGGTAATTATGGATATGCAATTGTTTGTGCGTGCTAATGTCATTATGCAGGTTCACATTAAGATGTTGATGCAAACAAAGCTTGCAAAGTGGAAGAAACTCTTGCCAACTGGTTGGCTGCTAAGGAAGTAAAAAAGATGGTCATTAAGAGGTCAAAGGAGGGAAAACTCTCAATGGAGGGAAACTTCCAATGGAGGGAAATTCCTAGCTCGAATGAAAGATTGTAACTACCTTTTAAATGATCATGTTTGCTAGTTGAACAAATCTAGGGAGTGTGTTGTGCTGGATTCTCATTGGGGCAATTCTGCTTTGACCAAATGTGGTGCATGCATAACTTCCTCCCTCTCTTTTCTATGCTTTCAATAAATGGTATCCTCCTATTTTGTTGGAGTCAACTGCCTAGTTAGTTAGAGTTAATTACAAGTTTTTCCCTCTATAAATAATGGTCAAATCCCCCTTTTCATAAGGTTGGATATCATGTGATTGTACTTGCATTTCTAGTTTAAGTAATACAGTCATATTGTTGATATGTTGTAATCATGTTTTTAAGGAATTAAATGATATTATGATTTGTTGCATTTGAGTTAGCTTAAGGAAGATTCACTCAAGGGGGTCCACTTGGTGAGAATTCCACCCATTTAGTTTAAAAGTTATTTTTTTGTTCAGTAATTAGTTTTGGTTTTAGTAGTTGTTTGTTCCTGCAGCCACTAGAACTTTGTTTTGTGACTGTTCCTACAACCAAGGCAGACAAAGTAGTTTCCTGTCTATTTGTTGGGATTTCTATTTTTGTCATCCATTTCCAGTCCAATTGTTGATGCTCAGTGTAGTTTTTGATTCATGCTTAGTGTTTATGTTAATTTCTTTCCAGTATTTTATTTTCAATACTATTTTTTTCTAGTTTAAGGATGACTGCAGTGGAGTCCTAGTGCACATAAAATGCTGACCCATTTCAATTTTATGTCCCTGGGTTGACAATGAAGTGCACCTTCATGATGAGTAAGATAGCTACTTAGTGTAGATGTCTAATCTCTAAGTTACAACTCTCAAGGCTTAGTTATTAAACCATTAGAGGAGGCCAATATGCCACATGTGTTTAACCTATACGTATTTAAGATGTGTGTCACATGTGTAAGTTGCATATGTTGAATAGTGTGACACATCTGACTATGAATGGAATTTACTCAATTTTTTCCAAAATATTTAATGTAAATAGTCCAATAGGATTTTTTAAGCATCTTAACTGACATAATATGTTTTTCTTGTGAGCATAGTTGAAATTTCCTTCGATTTATACATGAGATAGTCATCCTTCATTCAGATTGTGGCATCATTTGAATGATGAGAAGAGGGATGTTGTGCATGCATTGGGATTATACCATGTCACATTCATGCCCATGATTAGGGCTAATAGAGGACAATTGATCACCTTAGCTAAGAGGTGGCATTCAGAGATGAGATCATTTCACTTACCTATTGGAGAGGTGACTATCAATCTTGAAGATGTCTGGTGTATTCTTCATCATCCCATTCATGGGGAGCACATCGTATATGATCCTAATCACGGACTTGTTTCCATTTAGAAATTCTTTGATATCAATGATGTAGCTTTCCTAGGTGTGGAGGATTATGAGATCAGTTGGGACACATTGGCGGATAGATATGATAGGCTTATTGTTGTTATCTATACTGTCATCAGGGGCGTTGTTTTACTTGATCGTCGAGGACATGGATTCCCTATCAGATGGAGTGAGATGCTTGCAAGTATGATGTAGCATGCTACAATATATGCTTGGGTTCCATGCATGCTTGTGATGCTATATTTTTAGTTGCACAATGCTTCTTATCGAGGAGCTCAGCCGATTGGATGTGGTACCACCTTGCTCATGGTGTGGGCATGGGAACATATAGCTATGTTTTGACTACCGGTGGAGAGAGACTTGCTAGCATGGCTACCATATGTGTATATTTCTGGAGGAGCAACCATATAGACCCGTGTCAAGGATGTTGGTTACTAGAGAAATTCTATTGATATTCTTGATTCTTTCATTTGAAGGCCTTACAGGCTTTGTACACCATGTGAGGATGGAACAAAGCATCTTTCATATTGCATATACACTCATTATTTGATCAGTAATACTACATAAGCTCAACACATTATCAAATGCTAGTTATTAGAGAAAGTTTTAAGATAGTTTGTGGAGAGATAGGGTGTTCCTATCAAAGTTGTAGAGTTTGCACGATCAACTCGAGAGGCAGTTGTGTGGGGGCCGATGATTAGTGTACAAGTTGCTATCTAGGATTTTGATTAGCTCTAGCTAGTATAGTGGGGTGCGTTGGTGGAGTTAGCAGATGTAGGTACAATAGTAGAGTATGATGCATGGTGGTCCTAGCATAGGCCCACACCATTCATAGATCCAGATAGGCCTACTCTCGTAGAGAGGCTTGACAGAGGTCCTTGAGGTAGGTTGGAAGAGAGAGGATGAGTGAGAGGATATGATGGAGGTCGAGGTGGTCAGGGTGATGGAGATGATGAAGGGGGTGGAGGAGGCAGAGGTAGGGATGGTGAGAGAGGAGACAAAGGAAGAGGAGATAGAGGAAAGGGGGAGAGGTGGGATTCCACCTTAGATTCCTAGATGATTATCCCCTATCTAAGAGGAGAGGGAGCAGGAGGTTAGGGATGAGTAGGAGGTGAGAATATGATAGGTACAATTGGATGTTGCTCCTTAGAGGGTGCAACCAGTGGGAGTGGATGTGGACATCGGGATGGATGTGGATGTAGAGGAGGTCTGGAGGGAGGTGGATGTGGAGGAGGTTTCTTGTGATGTAGCCATTGATAAGGGTTTGGAGGATGTGCCTATCAAGGAGGCCATCCTTGATATTATGGAGGAGGATGCAGAGGAGAGGTTATAAGACCCTCAAGTGGTAGCACTATAGGCACAACTCCAGGATGCTTTAGCATAGGTTCAAGGACTACAAGGGTAGGTTACTCAACTGATTGTTGAGTGTGATATATCAATGATACAAGCATATAGGGCCAAGAACTAGTCTCTTGATTTTATTTCTATAGCCAGTGGGAGCAGTGTAGATTTCGCCAAGACCTTCTACTAAGTGATTTGGAGGCTCAGTATTATAGATATTTGTATGAGGATGTGGTGCCACCATCAGAGAGGGAATCCAGTTACAATTAGAGTCAAAGAAAATCCCACTCCAAGAGACCACATAGCAGTGGAGGGGTGTCTTAGCCAAGGAGATCCCCATATCAGTCACCTCACCATGGTCACAAAGATCAGTCGAGACCATCATGGTCTAGACATAGAGAGGACATGCTACCTTCGAGAGAGTCACTGTCTAGTGATAGGGGTAGCAAAAGTTAGGCCCATTTTTGTAAATGGGCATGTACATTTTTTATCGAACCTGCGAGCTCTATATTTTTGACAGTTACCATGATTGTCCACTATGACATTATTTTTTGGATATATATGAGATAAATCATTTTTTGAGGTGATCATATGATGTGTTATGTGTTATGGTTCTATATGCATGTTTCTATGTGATGGATGCATATGATAGGATGTTTATTTTCCCATGTATGGATAGATGCACATGATATATAATTTATGCTTATATGTATGTCATGATGTATGGATATCTAATTTTTATATGATCTATATGCTTGATGACATTATATGTGTAGTAAATGTTATGCCATATTTGATATGATGTGATATGGATGATGTTTCTAATATGTGATGCAAGTTTATCTATCTTTTTTTTATTATGTTGTATGTATGACCTATATGAGCATGATTATTATGATGTTCTAACATGATTATGGATGCAGGATGATGCAACTCATATATTTGTTTTTTATGTCATAGCATGCCACCTAAGATGTCTGTGAGACTGACATAGAAGAAATGTTAGTGTGAAGAAATAATTAGTGAGGAGTGAAGAACTTGTTAGATGGACCGTTCATCCAAACCAAATTGATGTGATGATTGATAGTAATTGAGCTTTTAGTTGTGCATGTTTTTATCATCATAGAGTGTTTTATTATGGGACAAGCAAATTTATGCACACCTAAGCATGAATTGTGAAGGCAGATTTTTTTTCCATTTGTCAAAAGATTATGATATATGGACAAGTGAATGGTGTACAACAAGTTGATACAAACCTTGGTGACGTAAGTATCCATTTATCAAAGATTTAGACACATCAGATAAGGAGTTTCTTGATTCAAATTAGCGACAATAGTACCTTGTTGGAATATGTGAGGAAATAACATAGAGCATGTTAATCCTAAGCCTTATGAATTGTTAGGAGTTGTATTTATACCATAATGATAGTAATAATAGAATTATCGATGAATATATACTACATAATATCACAATGTGACAATAAACAAGAATCCTTAAATATCACAAACATTTAAATTAACTATCAATTTTGAATCATTCCAAAATTGTTCTATATATATATATATAATATTATATGTGCACAATCTAATCTCAATATACTTCCTTATCTTCTACATATATTCTTACACTCCTCTTATTTCTCCCTTATATCTCACTTCCTCACTTACACCTTACATCTATCTTTTTTATACATATATATGGTACTTAAGATGTGTTTCTTACAATATGCACCTAATGCTATTAGACCTAGTTGGCCTTATGATCCACCTTATATTTTTAGCTACTTGCAGTAGGTTTTATTTTCTCTTGTAACTCTTTTTTGACCTCTATTATTTAATCTATACCAATAATTTTATAAACA